>OX155950.1:38703331-38852735 GCA_944548615.1 Micropterix aruncella
GCATGTGTTATAGTGGTTAGGTCACCTGACCTTACATTGTAAGATCCCGATTCGATTCCCGGCCGGATCACGATTTTCCGTTGGGATAAAATTAACGGAATCGCATTTTCAATTCTGTCATCAAATGCAATAACATGACACACACAAACATGTTACACGCACACATAAATGTAAACACGTCATAATAGGGTTAGCTCTAAGAGGTTGCCATGTGACAATAATCCTGCCCATTGTGAAATTTCACAATAAAGAGTAGACATTTAAGCTTTTCTTGTGATTCTTTCGACTTTCGAACGAAACGACTTACAGATTAACCCTTGCATAAGGTAATTAAAAAATATTCAGGCGGTGCGATGAGGTGACTAGAGATGCCTATCTTACGTACTAGGTACCTTAAACCAAATCCCTCGCCTATGGCTAAGGTGGGCGAGTGATTTGGCTTTAATCACTCACAAACCGCTGATCGCTACATGGCAATCAATCATCGAACCGCATCACCCAATGTAGGGCTTCACATGGCGAGGACGTAAAGGAAGAGATACCACTGGGATATCATCTCACCTACACAACCTAGCGTAGTCTGAACAGAATGTGTTGGTGTGACAAAATGCCGAGACAATCTCGTTCACTGGGGCTATACAGAGAACCCACTAAGCAACTGTGGAACACTGCCGGATAAAGACCACCTCCGATCCTGCCCGCACTCTCAACCTCTATCACACCAGGACATACACTTGAAGGTATCAACAACAACATCCGTCA
This sequence comes from Micropterix aruncella, assembly GCA_944548615.1. Taxonomy (NCBI): domain Eukaryota; kingdom Metazoa; phylum Arthropoda; class Insecta; order Lepidoptera; family Micropterigidae; genus Micropterix; species Micropterix aruncella. The sequence continues at coordinate 38,704,094 of OX155950.1, forward strand.
CCCCAAGGAGTTTTATCGATTTTGATCGTTCTGTCTCCCGTGAGGTGAGTGAGAGAGAGAGAGAGAGAGAGAGAGAGAGAGAGAGAGAGAGAACATCTAACAGACCAGACCAGACCAGCTACCAGAACATCAGTAAATTCACCAACGATGCCATAACTGGTTATGCGATTTGCAAACTATGGAACATCATTGATGAAACGCATTTAACTCGCTCGTATAGTCTCACCTGCGCTATGGCATACTTCTATGGGCCAATGCCGTTAATATAAACGATATATTGCCTTGAAAAATCGAGCAGTGAGAGCTATTAAGGGCTTAAAGAAAAAGAATTCCTGCAAACCTATAATTAAAAAACTAGGTATTTTCACGATATATTACATTTTTGTTTATGTATGTATGTGTTAGTCAATTCTACAAGAAAAAGCAAGCATATTTAACGCAATCGCACGATACAATGCACGATACAAGGAACAAGTTACTTTATATCCATTCAATGAGATAGCTGCAAAACTCTATTAAGAAAAATACTTTTGTCCACGATATATGACATTTTTATTCATAAATGCGTTTGTAAATTCACTTTATATCCATTCATCGCAGGCTGCCAGACGGAAATGCGCATGTTTCAACGAGGATTACATATATAACTCGGACTGTGGTCAATACGTATGAAGTAACATGACGCGTTACGGTGTTGGCATGATGGTATTTTCATTGTCGTAATGTTAAAACATCATGTTATTTCATTACATCGCTACCTTGGTATCTCGCTTATGATATGTACCTAGTATACGTACGGTTATAGTCGGACTAATAAATTATGTTTATACTACATTGAACCGTATTAACCGTAAAGTAAATGTTGTCGCATAATCGAGTCATGGAATTTTACCAAAATTCCTTGTAATTCAACAAAATTTAGATTGAAACATTGTTATTCTGTATAAACCGTAATAACAAAATAGAAATGTAATAATCAATATTTTTCTCAGTTCACTTCAGAATTCCGACACGCAACGATGTATAGAACCGTAAATTATTATAACAAGCCACAAAGAACATGAGAGATGATAATTATATATTGAATTTAGCATATTGATAATTATATTGAATTTATAAAACGGAATATTTTTTGTTATCTGAATGTTTATAAATATTTTGTGAGTTTTGAGTTGAGGATGTATGTTATATTATTGTATTTGTTACATTTAAATTGATTATCTTAACATGACTGCCCAACAAAAAAGGTGTGTAATGTGTTCAGGATTCATCTACGTATGTTTGTTTTCCGTTTCTATATTCAACAATAACTTCTAAACGCTTAAACCGATTTAGAAGCGTGTTGCATTGTTAGAATCGTGTCATTCGGAATGCCACAGGGTACCTTATTTGTCCAAATATTAAGTACCTAAGTAAATGTCTAAATATCTAAATGTCAATAAAATAACATAAGTATATCGTGTTAAGGGTCAAGGGTCTGATTGAGTACATTCCGGAAATATACGTGTATCTAATTTCTAGATGGAAACCACAAATATTTCATAAACAAGTATTTACCTTTTTATCTCTATTTCCTACAACATAATCTGGTTATTTTGAAAATAAGTATGATTTCTATGTAAGTTTTATTCACGACACGAAATATGTTTAAATGGGTTCTCTGGTACGTATACGTATAGTCTGGCTTTAAAGCATGAAGAACCCCCTTATCTGATTCGCGAAGAAGCGTTAACAGCAGCCGTAAAGTAACACAGACACATCGCGCAAGGGAAACTTTGTGCAGCAGCTCATAACTCTCCGTTTGGAAGCAGGAACACGTATTCCCGACTCGCTACCTATAAATTGCCATTTCTTTAAATTGGACGCAAACAGACGCAGGGAAAATAACACTTCACGGACTACAGTACACAGCGGAGCGGACGGAGACGCGATATATTCACGCAAATGTTGCTGAATACGTCTTTCTCTGGCACGCTGGCAATTGATGATGTTCAAAAAATGGAAATGTCTATATACTATGGTTTCACCATAGTATATATATATATATATATATATATATAATATATATATATATATATATATATATATATATATATATATATATATATATATATATATATATATATATATATATATATATATATATATATATATATATATATATATATATATATATATATATATATATATATATATATATATATATATATATATATATATATATATATATAGGTATATATATATATATATATATAGGTATATATATATATATATATATATATATATATATATATATATATATATATATATATATATATATATATATATATATATATATATATATATATATATATATATATATATATATATATATATATATATATATATATATATATATATATATATATATATATATATATATATATATATATATATATATATATATATATATATATATATATATATATATATATATATATATATATATATATTTCTTTACGCTTATATTTATAAATAAAATGCGATAGATGGCATTTATAATTTAATCAATGAGTCCTTTATAAAAACTATTCATTACCAGTGTTATTATATAGCCAAATAATTTTCTATTAGTTTTGCCAAACAATGCTTCTAGCGTCGTCCGCGTGACGTCGGTGCAGAAGGGTTGCCACAGGGTACTGTGGCATTGAGCAATCTCATACCTCATAAAATCAATTCTGCCATTGATAGCTCGGAATTTTGGCGAGAAAACCCTAAACTTTGGTATGCCCAATTTGAAGCATTAATAAAATCACTGCAGAACAGCGTCGCCGTAGTCAAAATCAAATATGTATGTTTTTTACTTAATAAAAAATACCACAATTTAATTTCAATATCATTACCATTATTCAAAAACTCAAATCACCACCCTCAATAATAATGGGCCCAATTGAGTTTCTTCGTGAACTAAAATTGGAAATTAGTCCATGTGAACGAGATAAGGCAATATGCTAGAGCGGAATGTGAAATCAACCGTTGACACTTTTTCGCATTAGAACTACCATCAAAAATAAGCCATCTGGATCGAAGACCGCACGAAATGTGTTCAAACTTATTCTGACAATTATAAGTTCGGCAGGTGGTTTTGAAGAGGGAAAATCGACATTCGTTATTTCATATTTCGCTCTTACATATTGCTCTATCTCGTTCGCTTGAACTAATTTCAATTTGAGCTCACGAAGAAACGTGTCAGCCTACGGGGAAACTAATAACAAGCTATGTCTTCCGCTCAATCTTAACCGGAAAACATGATCTCAATTTTAAATTCATCGGTGCTTTTGATAACACTAGCAATTATGGACTTATTTATGCCGCATAAAGAATTCAAAGGTGAAGCTCGTTAAAAGTAATGAATTAAATTCCGTTATGCTTTGAAGATTGATCCAGGTTCATTATAGATTCATAAACATCTTTAAGTCATAGTAAAACAAGTAAATATATTAAAAACAATTAAAAATGCGACTACCGTTACATAAAGGGAACTATTGTATTTATATTTTTTTATTACCGCTTTGTAATGTATTTTTTGTAGTTTATGTGTTTATCCATATAAATACATGCATATTTCCGGAATGTACTCAATCAGACATTTCGTTTGACATAAACACAATATAATTAGAATAATTTATTAACATTTTGACATTTTGACAACTACTTACTTGATATTTAGACAGTTAAGATGCCCTATAACACCCGAGATGACACAATGGTTCTAACAATACCAAACATTACTAGTTTTGTTTAAGCGTTTAGAAGTTTTCGTGGAATAAAGGAACGTAAAACATACTTAGATGAACGCTGAACACATTACACTCCTTTTTGGTTGGGCAGTCTGTAAAAAAGGGCATCCTTATTAAATAAAGGAAATAAAACCGACACGTAATAAGTTCGCGGGTAATTTCTAGTTTGATCCACTGCCGCTTATTCTACTCCGCAGTACTCCAAATAATTCAAATTAAAGACGTTCTGAGCAGGTATAAGGGCACTGATCATATTAACTGGAGCTGGTAACTACAGTGAGCGAACCTGTCACCTCAGGAAGTTTTGACAATATTGTTCATTTTGTCTCCCTTGAGGTGACCGTAGAATACTTGGGAATAAAGGAGTCCACTGTCTACTTATGCTACTCGCCAGTAAAAAGCCAAATTCTTACCGCGAGATAACCGGTTTAATCAAGCACCGGGCCGACACTCGTGCCTTTAATTACAATTGCAAATTTTGTCTATTATTTACTTAGATAGTGGGCTTGATTGCGTTTCTTCGTCAACTAAAATAGGAACTTAGTTCAACCGAACGAGATAGGGCAATACGTTAGAACGGAATATAAAATGAACTGTCGTCGATTTTCCCGCGCCAAAATTACCTATCGAACTTATAGACGACCGAATAAGTTTGAGCACATTTCTAGCGGTGTTAGATTTAGCTGCTTTATCCCCGGTGGGTAGTTTTAATGCGGAAAATTGAAAACCGTTCATTTCACATACCGCTCTGACGTACTGCTCCGTCTCGTTCACACGAAGTAATTTCCGATTTTAGTTCAAGAGAAACGCAATCGAGCCTAGTCTGTTAATTAGAATGGCACTGACCATACATTTTAACGGAGAAGATACTGATGAATTGAAATAAATGGTGAGTATATTATTTGCTAGACTTTGTATTGAGGAGATGATGTTCAACAGTTTTGATGAGACTGTGAGGGACCACCCCTCACTGGACTCCAAGTTGCTCGTGAGTGAGGAGGTGGTATCATCGGAGGGTTTTCTCCGTAGTGAAAGGCGTTCTTGATGATGCTGAAGTTATTTATTGAAGAACGTATTTGATGATTGCCAGATGTAACGCTTCCGAATAGTAAGTCGCGGCGCGGTTAGATAGTGTGTGCTCGAAGATGAAGTCGCGGATGTGTGTTCGAAGTATGAGGCGCGGCGAGAGATTTGAAGAATGATTGCGAGGTGTGAGCGCGGTAGTTATCGACTCGAAGATGATGATGCGAGGTATAGACGCGGGTGGCGGTCTCTCGAGGATGATAATTAATTGGTCAAATGTATGGGCTTATATACTATAATGCATGATGCAATGCTGAGAGCGTTGGGGAAATAAGTGTGTTCGATTGAATCGATTAGAAGAAATTGACATGAGTCACTGGCTTGCGACTGCATTAATTACCGAAATTAGATGGAATGTAATGGCAGTTACACGTGTAGAATTGATTGTGTTTGCGATTATAGATATCCTAGAATCTAATGCTTCTTTGACTTGATATGTAGGGCGAAGTTCCTACAAGACAATTCAACAACCCATTTTTCATGTGCCTCATAATCAACTCTTTAAGTCGGAGCATACCAGAAGTCAACGCGGCAATATGGAGTCCTTATGAAAATATTTACATATCCATGCTTGTGAGTGTAGAAAAACGCTTTCTGAGATTCCTATACTTTAAACAGAGTGGATCTTACCCTTTCTGTGCCCTACGGTACTTATTCTAGGGATGGTGGCTGCCAGATATATAAACTGCTTAGGGGGTCTTTGATAACCCGAACAGCCTTATAAGAATCGTACCCGCAAATTACTGCCGTGCTAGGACTCACGGTCTGTGCCGTGATAGGACTCACGATATTTTTTGCGGTACCGCGAGTTATAACAGCTAACATCGTTCGACGCTGCTTCACGGTGCGGCCGCTTCGTGCCCTAAATGCTCTATATTCGGCTGCGCTAGAATTGTATATTTGTACAGTGAAGTTAGCATAGCTACAAAGTACGGTAATGGAATTTCCTAGCAAATAAAGAATCAGGTAAATATATATTATGTAAATAAGATAGAAAACGAATTTACCGCGTGAAATTTGTATCACCCGATGTTTCGGTGACGTTGCAGCCGCCGTTGTCCAGGGTAGACTGATACCCCGGGAGCCCGCGGTATGATTACTTACCTCATCGAGTTGCAGAATAAAACCGTTTTAAACGAAAAGTAGGTCTCAAAATTGGTCTGCCGGGGCAAAGTTTGGAGGGTTTTATACTACAGGCATTTCTTTCCACGCAATTTAATATATTTAATAAACAGGTTGAGAGCCACAGCTCCCAGAAGTCGCCCATTCAACTTTAAAGTACATAGGTATTAACGCTGCTTGCAAAACGTGCGTAAACAACTATATTAGGCCGAGATCACACTTAAAACATTGCACGATGGGTTGAAACGTCACTTCGGCGGACTTAGGAATCAACTTTGTTTTTTTACTGTTCTCTTTATGGAGATGGATATACCTTATTATTGCTAACAATAGTCGGCCTATGTGGTTTTTTCCTAAACTTTATACTTTGGGCATAAAAATATTTTCTGATTTTTTGTATGGGACAGATCTAAAAAAAAATAATGTCTGGTTTGTCCTGATACAACCTGCTTCAAATCTTTTTTATCCTAATCCTTGTCTCCTCTACAATCATTCTGCGTATTCAAAAAAAAATACAAAAATGAAAACTTACCAGATGAGTCGAAAAATGATAAAAAACACGTATTTCAATGCATATGTTTTTACTATCTTAGGTTATTGAAAACCAAATATTACGCGGAATAGGAAGTAAAACTACGTAATAAGACAAATAACTGCTTAAAAACTAACAATAATAGATACAAAATAATGATTTAGGTATCACGGTCATTTTATACCATCACTAACAACCGTTGTAATTTCTCTGAGTAACCTAATTAAGTAAATATAGACTGACTGACAATCATTAATTAATAGTTACTGTAAATAGTTACGTAAAAATGATAACACTTCTGAGGCATTACAAGGTCTATTGAAATTGGTTTAGCTAATACGTGCAAACAAACAAGTTCAATACAGATTATTAACGAATCACATAATAATAAAAAAATAATCCAGGAAACATTACCTATATGCATAAATTGGCTAAATAAAGGTCACGACAAGTTATCGCTACAGTTTTTAGTCACAATAACTGGTAATATAAACGTTTATACAACGTCTATACCACCGGATTAGGCGCATTTTATACGGCTTTTAGCTGAATAGTGACTGAATAGCAGTCATAACGGTAACCTTTGGTATTATAAGAAAGCTGAATAAGCGCTTATAATTCACATACAGCCGTGGCACCCTTATATAGCCAGCGGCTGTAAAAGTTGCAACAGCCAGTGTTGCAACCATCTTCGATGTGTCATTTCCTCTCATAAACAATAGATAATATTAAACATAAATATATAAAAGTCCAAAATAATTTAAAGTTCAAACAATGAGTGCCAAACGCTCTCTATAATAAAATTCAGACGCGCTCTACGCATTAATTCATTTTAGAATATTCTAGAAGGCCGGTAGGTAGGTAGAAATCATATCCGATATTTTGCGAACCGGACAAAGAAATATTCTGACCGGTCATCACTTTTTGGGTTGGAGGAAGTCGGGGACTGTCGTTTCCCGGGCCGTCATTCACAGATAGAAGAAACCCTATGCCGAGTCACTAGTCTTGCCGATAGAAAAGAATTTAAATGTGTTAGAATCAGTGCTCAATAGTTCCAAGGTAGGAATTTAATTATATATAGATGCTAATTAGCTCATGTCTCCAGAAAATATAGCGTGGTTTCCGTCATTACAGAGACGCACCGACGGTACGGGGACTGGTTTTTTTTTTTGGTTCTTCTTCTTTTTTTTTGGTTATTTTTTGGATTTCCTTTTTTTTCTCTTTCTTTCTTTTGGGGATTCTTCTCATTGTATATGTCATTTTCATCTTTTTTTTTCATAATTAGTTTTCTTTATTTTTTTTCTCTTTATAATCGCGAGGACATCACGAGTCCGTGTCAGTTTTCTCATACTACAAATACCTTAAGGAGTAATATAGAACCTCAAAACGTGAGGTCGGTTCTTTCAGTATAGCAGAATATTGTCCTATTCTTTTGTAATTTTAGCCAGGCCGCAGGGCCATATAAGTATTTATATTTTTTAGAAAAGTAGTTAATACGTTTTCTTTATATAAGAGAGGTAGCGCGATACAACCCGGTTGGGGCTAACATCATTTTTTTTTCATCTCTTTTCTGTTCTTGGTTTTTCCACTTTTATTTTTTTTATTTAAAAAATAATTAGATTTTATATATAAAACCCGGTTACACAAATCGGACGCAAGGTAGACGAAGTTTGATTTTTGGGGTCTCCGGAAAAGGTATGGCCTACCGCATATATAAAAAGTACCTAATAGGTACCTTATTTATTATAATAGTATGATTCCCTAATACGTCGAAATAGGTATCCCTAAAAATTCGTTTTATCTTACTCATATTAAACTTCTAAAAAATTCTCACGGTATCCGGTAAGGTTGGTGCGGCAAATACGGTGTGGTAATAGTATTAAGCGTTCGTATTTTCTAGAAGAACAAGAAAATTAAATACATTCTTTATCATAAATATTTAATACTTATGTTCGCCATAAAGAGCGAGATTAGAAATAATATTCATAACCCGCTGGGGTGAAAGGTCGTGTTATTTTTTTGGGCTCTTCCAGCCTCCGCGACGTCTCCCGAGGCGTATTTGTACCGATATATTGTTCATTTCAATAGATTTAAGCAAACCATTTAATGTAGCGAGAATTCTACACAAAAGAAATGTAACTTATAAATTTAAATATCTTTGAATATTTTCTTATTTTCATTTCCTCTTTCGTAAAATAAAGCACATCTTTTAAATCACATCAATCTCGAGTTATAATTTCATTTTCCATAAAAAAAAAAGGATGAAGAAGGGTTATACAAAGTAAAAAAAATATATTTAATTATCTTTTTGTTTATCTACCTTTTCCTTCTATCTACCTTATATAAGTATCCTTTCCTTCTTTGGTACTATTCAATAATTTTTTTCTATTTTTGTTCCGTTCCTTGTTGCTACCGTGGAGTAGCGCCCCCAAGAAAATAGTAATTTCGTAATTTTGCAAAAAAAAAGGATATTTCTCTCTTCCTTTCTTAATTAGTCTGCCAATTGTCCTCTTCCTATTTTTATCTATGGGGTACCTCTCACCCATTCCCAATGCAAATATATTTCTTTAATCAGTAGTTTTCCACCATCGGCTTCTTTCGTTTTCCCCCTCCGTTACCCTCGTTATTTTTTATTTATTTTTTTTTTTAGTTCTTGATTTTCCTCATCTATTCAATATCTCGGGTTTTCTTTAGTTTTCTTAATTTGTTTTGGGGATATATCCCCGTTTCATATATTTTCCATATTTTATTTTAATAATATTAATTATTTATTCCTTTCGCCGACGTTTCGCTTGCAAAGCGCCACCTATCGGTCGCGGCGCGAAGCAAACTATACCGTAGTAGCCGAATCACTTGTAAAGAGGGCGCTGATCGCGGTCCAATAAATTTTGTCTGGCCGTCGTCGGCGCCTTTATCTCGTCCCTGCTCATCGGCCGATCGAACGGAGAATCAGATTATTAGCCAGAAATAAAGAAAAAATATAGTTATATTACGATATATAGAAACGCAGAAGTTCACCAGATTTTTAAGATTTCTTTCTTCCCTAGACCGGACGCCCCCTCAAGGTGAATCCCATTTCACGCAGGGCACCGCATTCCTTTAAATAGCGCGCAGATCCGCGCTCTCTGAGAGTTTCCCCCACGACCTTCTCCGACATCCTTCCTTAAATGAGCAGCCGGTCTCTCAGGCGGTGTTACCCTGTCTCCCAATAAATTCGCCGCGCAGAAGCCTGTTTCCGGTGCAGGATCTGCTTGCTCAACCAGCGAACCGTTCCAGCACTTGGTGGTCTGGCGCCCATTGCTTTTTATAGCTACATTACCATTTAATAATAAGTAAATACCTCTTATTGACCACCAAATCGCTGTTTTGCTTAATAACATCAACATAATATAAATATGCGTAAATAAACTTCAATAAATAGAACGGTCTCGTTGCAAAGTGTCTCCAATCAATACTTTATTACAACTTCTAGTCGGGTAATGCCTTGAAATGATAAATAATGGTAATAAAAGGAAGCTGCATGATCGTTTGCCGTCGCAAATACAGAATTCCTAATGGCTACTAATATATTGTATTTTATTGACTTTAAAATTATTGTATTATAATTTAATACACCAAATTATCTTGCGGAAATCATTTCATCGACAATATTAAGTAACATGTGTAATAAAATTTTAACGTGCTTTCAAAATAATAATATGTTAACTTAATTTTAATTTCTAATTATGGTTTAAAGTTTTTTGTAAATTAATTTTATTTTTCGCAGTAAAAAAGAACATTTGCTGAGTATTGTTCAAACATTTTAAAAAAGGATTTACCTATAATAAGTGTATTTTATGACCAATGCATTTTAAAATATAATACAAACAAATTATCTTATATATTATAATACAAAAGATTCGAAAAAATATGGCCGCTTTGCTTATATGGCATCTGCAACTTTTTAATATATTCTTTATAAAAATATAACCCGCTTAAGTGAGGTCCTAGTGGTTAACAACCACCCCCGCTCTATAGGAAAAAATACTGTTCTCAGAGTCGTTACTGTTAGTCGGAGTGCACAATCGATTGGCTGACGCCGCACGGTGCGCAAACCGTCCAGTAGCGCCCGAAGGTTAAAGGAGAGTGGCCCTCAGGCCAGCGTCCTACCCTGGCTCTCCTTTCTGCGTGGAGGCCGCCGGATGGGTGTTGACCCTCAAGTATGACCGACCTGACCTGAAAGAATAGGTCTTCGTGGCCAACTCCAACGGCGCCCATTAGCTCCCCCTCAGATACAAATAAGTTGGCTCCACCTATCCTTTGCTCGTAGATCATGTGACAGAGAGAGCAATAAATTGAACAGTATGCGAGAGAATAGCGCGCCAATATTCTTCGCGGCAACTCTTACATCGGAAACGTTCAGCTGTGTGCCAGCGGACTGCGACCAAACTGCTACTGGCTGGCTTTCAGTAGTTATTTTGAAGTGGTCTATTTTGAGCGCAAAGCCTCATCTATATAATAATATATCACTACACAATACGCGCTGATTTTGCACTAATACAAGCGCACGGTGTCATTTCGCTATACAATACTCTGACACCTCGTTTCCAGCGCGCCAGGGCTGCATCGGACGTATCTAAAATATATTTAAATATTACCACTACATATTTTACACTATGTATATACTAAATACTGTTTTGTATGCAGGGTGGAGTTTTAATTAACCTGTATCCTTGAAGGGGGTGGATCAGTACGAGCTAGTATAATAGTTTTAATAAAAACTTGTAGGAAAACTAAGGAAAATAATATATTTTTAAAATTTCAGTATTTTTTTTATTGTAAAATAGTATAAAAAGCACTAAGCACGATGAGCCATATAGCGGTAGGTAACATATTGCTTATATAGTTTATGTGGAATATTTTTCCTACCGATAAATGGCACAGCGCTCTAAAATGTTTGTCAAACTTTTATTTAACAGTCAAGTACTTCAAACTTTTAAGTTAAACAAAATTTTAAAAAAAATACAAAATATTTTTAGGCGGCGGAGTGAGGGCAATATGCGAATTTCGTTTAACGGTAGCTCGATTTGCGGTAGACTTTAGGACTCGTGACGTCACTGACTTTAATTTGAATTATAAGAGAGGCTTCTGTCGGTATACCTAACGAATAAACAAAAGAGAGACTAAAAAACATAGGTAACCGGAAGAAAATTGACAAAATACTTCCGTAGAGGTCGGTGGTCAAGCTATATATATTATAATACAAAAGATTCTAAAAAATTTGGCCGCTTTGCTTATATGGCATCTGCAACTTTTTAATATATTCTTTATAAAAATATAAGCCGCGTAAGTGAGGTCCTAGTGACATATTTACAGCTTTAACTCTTTGTAAATCAATTACTGCACTTCGATATGACTATAAGCTGTATAAGGGTGGGTCTTGCAACCAATATACAGTCTTTGTTGGAGTAAAAAGCCATTACTCGCTCGTTGTATAAGAAAATCTGAGTAAACCTTTATATGACAAAATTATATAACTAAAGCCGAAATGCTTTAAATGACACCTTTACATAGCTGATAATTAATCTGCATGCCTTTACATGACTTTCAATCAAAGCTATATTCGGTACTTCTTATATGGCTTTTGTGCTAGCATGTGTGTTGGGTAGTATAATGATACATTAAGGTAATTTACTAAAAAGGTGTATACATTCAAAATATACTATTGTAAATTTTTTATTTTTGAAAAATTTTAAATTTTTGACCCATAGTTGGGTCATAAAATTGAAGTTTTAAATAGTTGGGTCATAAAATTGTGCTGCAGAAACTTTAATGTGTTTCTTAACTATTCTCTAAACTTCTCAAAAGAGTATCTAGCAATATACCTGACCGACAATACCGCCGGTAAATATACATTTCGTAATGGCCGCAGGTAAAATCCCATTTCGCTTAAAAGGATTTAGAGATGCAAAAATCATCGTTTGTTTTAATTTAGTTAAGTTAGAGCTTTCAAACGTTACACTACGGCGATAAGCTTCAATCCTACAACAAGACGACGATCAGTGATATTTAAAATATGGCTCTGACCGAAGCAGAAATTGCCTTTTGTAACCAGGTCAGGTTATTGCCAGGTCATAGGTGGCAGATAGTGAACAGCCATCCGATATGATGGTTGGCTGTGAATATACTGAATAAACAGCTCCCGACCATACAGTGGCAAGGTTACGAGAACGTAGTGGGAAGTCTGGTGGAACGGACTTACCTAGAAAATGCTACACAAGTTCAATAAGTACCGTGTGTCATGGTGAATACTGCCGCCAGTAAATAAGCACATCCATCCCTGCAGTGGACAGCTGTACATGCAGTAGACCCAAGAGTGGAGGTCAAGGAGACCAGTACAGTCGAGGGTCACAATCGTTACAGCAATGCGGAAGGCAAAGGGAAAACCACTGCATAACACCTTCCCAGGAAAATCATTATCGCTGAGTACAAAAAAAACCATGGCTCTCAATCCCCGGCAAACCTTAGATGGTCAAAGAGTGCGAAGAATCTTTGGGGGGTTGGCCATTAAGATTCCGACATGGAATGCTCGAATTGTTCCGCGCCGCAACATCGCGGGCCCAAGTGGCCATAATGACCGCCGACCTCCGATAGCAGATGGCACTTTCAGAAGAAGCTATATCTTTAAAGCTGAAGTCGTTTCTTCAATCAACAATTCAAATAAAAAAACAATCGTAAAGCAAAAATCAATCAAGCCCAGTATCACATTCAGAAAGTAAACACGAAATCACATGAAAACAGAAAAAACTCAGAACACCCCAACGTAAAACCATTCATTATTACACTGTATAATCAATGGTAAAACGAAGGAATGACAACTATACAGGCGAAAAATCTTACCTGCCATCTGAGTATCTATCTCTGCATGCTTGTTAAATGTGTCTCTTTCATCCATAAACATGTTTAGACAACACGAAAGTAAAACAAAATAATGCCGACGGCCCAGGCGCCAAATCTTACCTGACACCCGCACACTGATCGTCTATGACCATCTTATGTACTTCTTAACTATTTGTTATTCGTCCATAAACTTATTTACCGCTTTAGCTTCAGGATAATATAAAAGTACTTACTCGGTAAGTACTATGCCGTTATTTTAAAAATAAATATTGAAATTGTTTCATATTAATAGTTGATTATTATTATATGTAGGTTTCTATTGTATGTGATCTTTGCTAAATATGTCGTTTATATACCTTGTATATAAATATTATAAACAACTATATTGTTTAAATAAAACAAAGCTAATACGGTATTTTACTTTAAAATGTGTAATTATTGAAAACAATATTTTGCAGTTTCAACACCATAACTTTTTTAAGCCATATATTCTCTCAGCCTTAGCTTAGCTTTTATAGAATGAAATGTTACACTTGTATCACATACATATGTTATAATATACAACATTATTATACATTAATTATAAAGAATAGCATTTCTGCTATGCGCTAACCATCTGTGTATGTGTTGTGCCGGCCCTGGGTAGTTGGGCGCTGTATAGGTATTTATGTCGACGATGGCGTTTTAATTTTACTATGATGGATACTACGACGTTTCGCGTTTTACCTAGCTTTCTCAAACATTTTTAATTATAATAAGTTTTATTTGCAAATTTAATAATACTTGAACCATTCACATTTTCGCAGTGTTTTTAGAAGATTAGGGATTCATTTAATTACCTCAGCCACGGACTTCAAGGATTTCGATAACTAAAAACAAATAAACGAAATTGGTTAGACTGCGAAAACTAAAAGGCTGCGCTGGAAGACCAATTAATATATAAGAACATAATTTTAGCTACTCCGAGAACTTGGTTTGATCCTGTAACTAAGTGAGGTAAAAATAAGATTAATTGTTTTCTAAAAATGGTTGGACTGCCGAAACGTCAAACAGGAAGGTCGGCAGAAGTGGTTTTTTAGACTCTATTAATGGACTCTAAAGCCAACGAAAATATTTCGTTCGGTTACCACGTGAGGTAAAATTATGGTTCGCGGTGAACCATTTACCTCTTCGCTGCGGAAAACCCCCCAAGATGAGCCCCGGCAGACCAATTTTTTTCTCACCTATTTGAGGTCTACTTTTCGTTTAAAGCGATATTATTCTGCAACTCGATGAGGTAAGTAACCATACTGCGGGATCCCGGACTATGAAGAGCTGTCAATTCGTTGTTTTGCGGGTAGGCCGCATACCGCTGCCGCCACTGCGTAGGTTATAACGGTGGTGGGGGGCCGGGATCGGAGCGTTTTCTATCCTACTTATAATGTCAAACAACCGCAATAGTCTTCGATTTTATATATTATGTAGTACAAAAGTTTTAAAAAATATATGTAGTATCTAGTAATAGCAAGAAAGGTTAGATAATAATTGGATATATTTATATTATAATCAGAAATAATCATTATTTATTTGAAATCGCCCGTTATGTTAATTGCATTTTGTAAATAAATAAATGGAAAATTATAATAAAATAGAAATAGCGATATTTCAGTCCAATTCAAGTATCAGTAATTCTATTAAAATTTATGTATAAAAAAAATAACTCTCAGATGTTATAACTTTTATTTTATAATGATTTTTACAAAGTATTTTATTTCAGATATGGTTAGTTAGTAAAAGAAACTAGGAAAGTTTTTTTCTACTGGACCTAAAGATTTTAAGAGAAATTGCGAACGTCCGGTTGTATGCGAGCTTGGTCGACTTCTACATTAGTTGCTGAGTGCAGTCTCGGAAACTAACCATTAATCGTACTCGTTTCTTCCCTTTGCTTCGGCGAATTCGTAAATATCGCGCAATTCAGCCATTTACAAGCAAGCCGACTATAGCTATGCACCGCACCGCCCATCCAGTTATTATTACTCGGCTAGGCTGCAAAGCATCGCAACGAGTACATCCGCTTATTACGTAATAGTCCCTCGCTTTGTGCGCATTGCCTCTTGGGAAAATTTATTTCTCTTCATTAGCGCTGCACGGGATTCAATGCAGATATTAAATCAAATTTGCGCGTTTCAACAAGAGCGTGTTATTACAATTAAAATTAATTCATTATTAAATTGTACATTCTGAAATTTTTCATTGATGGTATTCATTAATTTCATAAAATTATATTATGGACTGATGTATAACTTATGTATATTACGGACTGTGTATAACTAGAGTAATAAATATCTCTACCTTTAATATTTCAGTAAAAAGTACCGGGTTTTTTAATAATATTGTTGGTAATGTTATAAATTTGAACTACCGGTTCTATTGTATTTGAAAGGAAGCATTTTATATTATTTTATTTTATTTATTTTAACATAACATGCGAAATTTATAAAATGGTCATACCAAGTAATGGTGCGAAGTAAACGACGACCCACATTCACATAACCATGCGCAGCGCATGCCCCACTAGGCCGAGTATAGCCTGTATCTCGGCATACGATTTATTTTCAGACTTGGGCGGAGAAGCATAACTGACGTAGGACACATACACTTATACACTCACATATACATATACACATATATACATATACATATACATACATACACACATACACATAAATGTTACATTGTGTTTATTATCTTATATCACATTTATTTATACAGGTATATTATTTCTAAGAGATGATTTGCAGAAGATCATTCTCTGTCCTTGAACGACCTATATCCTCAAGTAGCCATTTTTTATTACAATAAAAAGGTACTTTCAATTTTTTTTATGTCGTCATCAAGACGGTTGAATATTTTGGTGCGATAAAGTTTAATTGCCTCTGGTCAAATGTTAATAATAATTCAAGCCTGCAGATGCTCTTGTAGTTCTGTGTTGCTGGCTTCGTGGTCGTTTATCTAGGGTTCGATGGAAAACATGAGTGACTGTTTCTGACTGTTTGGAAAAACAGGATGATATTCATTTATTGACAGAACATTAGTTTTATGTTTGACATTTGCAAAATGGGACGCTATACGCTCGAACAAAACTGGGAAATATTAAAAACTTACTACCAAAGCGGTGAATCTTCAATGGCGAGTGTTACCGTGCCACGCTTAAGGAATGTTTTTTCCAAAAGTTGAAGAAAATGACATGGACGACGTTTAGTTTCAACAGGACGGCCAACTTGCCACACAGCCAACGTACATAACAATCGAACTTTTAGCAATCAGCCGAAATTCTGATGTCAATTGTCCGCCTCGGCGCTGTGATTAGAGCCCGTTGGACTATTTTTTGTAGGAAGCCGTTAAGGATAAATGTTTCGCTAACCATCCAAAGACAGTTGAGGCCAAGAAATCGAAGTTGCCATTCAAGAAATTCAAGCCGGAATAATAAAAAAAGTACTTGAAAATTAGGTTGATCGGATGGGCTACTCATCAAGTTTCAACCATTCCAATAAAATAAAATTTTCAAAGAAATATTCATTACTCTTTTATAGCCGATTCAAATTTCAAAAATGATATGGCCCACCCTTTATCACTAAGCATAAAGGACAATTGGTATGAAATGGCTTGGAACTGGTCATACGCCTGAATATAAATAATGTATAAAGAAATGTATAGGGACCTTTTAAAATCGAATATAAGTTGTTATTACTACTGACTTCAAACTTGTGGAGTTATTCAATATTTAAAAAGGTATGTATTTGTGAATGTATGGTATGTTCCAGATATAGGATGTGTGTGTGTGTATGTATGTACAGTGTGTCCAGTAGGAAAGTTCAAATTTAAACGTGTTATTAATAAAGAAAGCGAATAGTTTAAAAATATTTATTTAATTTAAAAGATCCATAAAATAATCGGGTTTTATTTTTGGAATAAAATTCCGTCTCATGAAATTATGCTTTATGGAAAACATGCTATTATGCTTTATGGAAAACTTCCAACATCCTTTCAGCACAAGTTTTACTTAAAGCAAACTAACTTTCATTCAAAGCCTGCACTAATTGGATTTTATAAAGATGAAAATGCATTTTTTTTTCATAAATACATGAATCCTCGACTTAATGATACCCAAAACTACAGAGTGCTTTCATTGTCATTGTCAAATTTAACCAGGAAGCGAAGCGGAATATTCTACTCAAGGCCATTAAAGACCACAATAGACTCTGTAAAGATGTTAGCAAAAAATTGAATACGAAAGATTTAAGAATCCCCGGCAATATTTCACCTGTATATGTCTCAGAGCACCTAACGCAACGCACGAAGTATTTGTTAGGTCGCTCAAAATCATTCGCTCGAGAACATAAATTTAAATATGTGTGGATAAGCAATGGCAGGGTATTCATTCGAAAAAGCGATACGACAAAACCTGTTCTAATTAATAATGAAAATGTTTTTTTAGATCTGCATTTATAAGAACAATAATTGCTCTCTTACTAATCCAAATATTAGGTTATATTTTATTTCAATATCTTTTTAATTCTTATATATGTTATCTATGGGAAATATTGCTCTTAATTTTTTTACCTATTTTCACCAAGGATTTATATTTTTCTGATTATTTACTAACTAGTTTAATGTTTTATTATTATTTAACCAAAATAGTCGTACTCTCACAATTTCATTGTTTAATATTCTTCTACACAGAAATAGCATACATCGATCACCTCATATATCATTCAAAGTACAACAAGCTTCGCCACCCAGTCTCTCCTTCATTCTTCTCTTCCAGTCATTTTTTGAGCATAGATTTAGTAATTAGCACATACCCTTGTTATTTTAAATGCTGGATGATAATGTAGCGAATGTCATTGATGTCACTCAGCACGAGTCTCATGTGTCATCGAATGTCGATACTTGCAGACGAGTATTAACAGGAGGCTCGGCCCTAAGGATGCTATGCCTTAACATCAGAAGTTTGCAGAAGAATTTGGACCAACTGCTCGTTATGATGTATGATTTAAAAATTGAATTCGACATTCTGATTTTAACGGAAGCTTGGATAGGAAAACATTTTTCTCATATAGGTATACCAGGGTACAGTTTCTTTCATACTAAAAACAACCACCTTCAAAATGATGGAGTGGGTATTTA
This sequence comes from Micropterix aruncella, assembly GCA_944548615.1. NCBI lineage: Eukaryota > Metazoa > Arthropoda > Insecta > Lepidoptera > Micropterigidae > Micropterix > Micropterix aruncella. Next base: position 38,722,658 of record OX155950.1, read on the forward strand.
TGTAAGTGCTAAATTCACAGACATAATTGTCAATGAGATTAATTTATTTGGAGCAAATTGCTTACATATTACATTAAACAAAAGAACTTGCATAATAGCTATTTACAGAAGTCCTTCGGTTCTTAATATTAACAATTTCCTAAAGAGCCTAGATCGCTTACTAACACAGAATTCCAGCATCAAAAATTTAATCCTAACAGGGGACTTAAACATAGACATACATGGGAACAAAAGCAAACAGGCTAACGAATATCTAGAGCTCCTTTCGCTACATGGGCTCCACTGTCTAGTTGACACACCGACCCGAGAAGCCAATAACTCGAAAACATGTATAGACCATATCATGTGTAGATCGCCCAATCCGACAATCTCCTTAGTGTATCAAACTACAATCACTGACCATCACGTTCTTTTATTAAAAATGAACTATAATGCTGACTATCCAAAAAAAAAGGATACTGAAAATATTACAAAACAAACATATGACTATAAGAAAATACAGAAAGAAATATCTGACATGGACTGGTCGATTGTCTACAAGGAAAAGGATGTTAATACTGCCACCGAATCACTATTACAGCAAATCCAAAAGGTGATAAATACTAATTGTACGGTTAAACTTATTAAACTAAGACATAAAGAAAAAATATACAAACCATGGATTACGAAAGGGCTTATCTTCTGCATACATAGAAGAGATAAACTCCACTCGGCATCTCGACGTAACCCTGATAACCTCGATTTGAAAAATCGGTCTAAGCAATATCGCAACTTGTGCAATAAATTAATCCATAATACCAAAGTTAGATATTACAAAAACGAATTAGAGAAAGTTAACGGAGATCCAAAAAAAACATGGAAAATTATTAACGATATTACTAATAGAATACCCGCCAAACATACAATTGACCAATTAATCGATGGAAATGAAACAATCAGTAGGGATACCGCACCGCAGAGACTTGCAGATTATATAAATAAACATTTCACAAATGTTGGGCACAACTTAGCGCAAAAAATACAAAAAAGAATTACTCTCTCGAGACATGTGCCTCCGTCGATAGATTTTCCTGTGTCTCTTTTCCTGACTCCAACAACGCCATATGAAATTATGCAAACAATAGGATCCCTAAAATTAGACTCTGCTCCTGGTATTGACAATCTTAATTCAAGAATATTCAAGCTTTCAAAAAGAGAACTAAGTTATCCCATTTCTCATATTGTGAATTCTAGTTTTAAATCAGGCATTTTCCCCGACATACTTAAATGTGCAAAAGTCATCCCTATTTACAAAAATGGCGATAAATTAAACATTGACAACTATAGACCCATATCCCTACTAAACACTCTATCTAAAATCATAGAGAAAGTGGTTAAAAAGCGTCTTTCGAAATACCTGCAAGAAAACAATATTCTATCAAAAAATCAATTTGGATTTAGAGAGGGTATGGGCACTACTGATGCTATTGCAGAGGTAACAAGTGTAATTTATGATAATGTGGATAAGAGGAAAAAATGTTTAGCTATTTTCCTAGATCTAGCGAAGGCATTCGATACTGTTTCACACGACAAACTGCTTCAGAGGTTAGGGAATGTGGGATTTAGGGGTATCACTCTGGATTGGTTTACAAGCTATTTGACAAATAGGAAACAAATTATTACCGTTAACAATACACACAGTAAGCCAGAATACCTCCAGTATGGTGTCCCTCAAGGCACTGTTCTCGGGCCCATTTTATTTCTTATTTACATCAACAAACTCTCCAATCTAGTCGGCAAAACAATTTCCTTCGCCGATGATACGGTCGTTATTTTTGAGGGCTATAACTGGAATGAAACATTCTCCGTAGCCAATGAGGGTATTAATGAAGTACATGAATGGTTAGACAATTCTCTACTTAGCCTGAACATACATAAAACTAAGTACCTTACGTTCAGCAACAATAGTAAAGGCCAACCACATTTAAACCATAGACTGACCATTCATGACTGCGACAGAAATACTCAGCATTGCAACTGCACTACTCTAGAAAGAGCACAACAGGTACAATACCTGGGTATAACGATCGACAATAAGATGCGTTGGCAACCACATATTGATAAGCTGGCGATGAAGGTGCGCAAACTCGCATGTATATTCAGGGAAATAAGAGATATTGTGGACCCGAGAACACTGAAAAACACCTACTATGCATTGTGTCAGTCAATACTATGCTATGGTATTATAGGATGGGGCGGTTGTACAAGGTCCACTCTACACCCTCTAGAAGTAGCGCAAAAATGTATTTTAAAAATAATCGCACGTAAACCGTATCGATTTCCGTCAGACACTCTTTACATCCAGTCCGAGGTTTTGGATGTAAGACAGCTTTATGTTCGCATGGCCCTAATATATACTAAAAATAAAATGACACCTTATAATCAACGAGCTGGAAAGACGAGAGCAACAAGAACTGGTGATATGATGGTGCCAAGATCTTACACAACATTTGGCCAGCGCCATTTCACGTTCATTGGCCCTAGAATGTATAACAGTCTTCCCGACGCAATTAAAAGTAGTGAGAACACATCCACTTTTAAAAAATCTCTAACGGATTGGTTGTTGGAGGTGGGTAGGGACGGTTTAGGGAATATGTTGACTGTTGTATTTTGAATGATAGTATTTAGTACTTAGTATTTAGTTTTTCCATGATAATTTTAAATGACTATTATAGGTATGTGAGCGTCATATCAATATGTAATTGATTTATATATGTATATTATTTTAGTTTTTACTTTATTTATTTTGGTTTTATTATTATTTTTGTATAAATATATGTATGTGTATGTGTGCATATATGGATATATATTTTATCTATAGATGTATATAAGTATCTATCCATATTTGTATATACGTAACTATTTGTAGTTTTATATTTGTCGATTTAAAAATAAGTACTAACTATAGATTAAGTTGACAGTGCACACTTAATATCATCATTAAAAGTCTGCCTTAGAACAGGCCTAGGCCTAGTTAGGCGACTGTGTCAATCATAAAAATAATGTCGCATCAATTTCTTGCTAACATCTTAATCAAATATGACATTAACGTTTTACTAGATGTGTTACTACTAAATAAATAAAAAATACAGAACGTCGTGGATGCTTTCGTACAGTGACGCACGTTTTCTTCCGTTAAAACAATAGGCGCCAGTCCTGGAATTGGTTAGTTGAAGGGAGAACCCATTTCACGGAACTTCTTTAACCACCTTTTCAACAGATTAACACTCGGACCTGCTCTTGGTGGATGAATATTGTAGTGAGAACAAACTTTCGAAAGGCTACAGAATACGAATCGCCAATCTTGAAGTAAGCTTCGATTGCAAAAGCGCGCTGCGCTCCGGTCCAACCTTTCATCGAGACTAAAAAATCCGCGCGCCTGGCGCGTCAATCGAGACCCCTCCCCACTTCCCCGCATCAACCGTTACCGCGTAATTCAAATTTGAAATTTGAACTTTCTACAGGACATCCTGTATTTGAACCAAACTTGGTAGACATATGACTTGTGGCTATATGGATTAATATCTGGCGATTTGTTTATTCTGGTACTATTTCAATTTATTGTTCATATACTTATAATCACTTAATAACGTAAAAAAAGGTCGTACTACAACTATACTTATTAAACTACCATGTATTTCACATTTCTAAATGATTCTCCTACCATGTCCACTTCTTCCCAGTTGCTATATCCTACGAAATCTACTCAATCATCACTTTTTCTTTCCATGTCTCACTAGATATTCTCCTATTTTGAGTGCACCAGAAAATTACACTTGTGCTCTTTAATGCGTCATATGAAAGCCAACATGAATTTCGATAACCTGATCGGGTTTAAAAACCTAAAGACATATACTTAACATATGAATCCTTCCCACTCGTCTCCTAAATTATCCTTATATCCAATTCCTCCCGTCACTATTGAGTTGACATATTTATTTTTTTATTTATTTTTATTTTTATTTTTCAGAAAACTTACAGCGTTTTATACTTAATACTAACACATAATATATACATCTAAAGCCAATTAAAAGTTTTCACAATTAAATTAAATCTATTGTTACAGCGCAATGAGCAATGAAACAAATGCAGGTTTAAGTAAGGGTAAAGGGATAGGGAAGCCATATTATGAGTTATGTAGATGTATGATATACGATGATATATAACGTACATACATATATACATACATACACGTGATATATTTTATTGATATCTGTTTTATTTTATTTTAAAAAAACAATTGTTATATTTAAATTTGCCATAAGTAATCAGGGCAATGGCGGTATGATCGTAAAATATTGCTACTTGGCAATAGCCACCTGGTTGAACTTTATTTTGGCAAACCTAGTTGTACTCTATTGTGTATGCAATAAAGTTTTCCAAACAAGCAAAGGTACAGCCTGGAAAATAAGGTTGATATTTAAAACTAAACGAAAACCATCAATATTAATGTCGAATTCATATGTTTGGGGGTCGATTTTAATAAAGGTACTCCCTAAGCCGTTAAATTTCAGCCCCCATCGGCTAGACGTGGAGGTACTACGGGGTGACATAAATATTTAAAACGACCAAAATTATTGAGGGAGCCACTCGGATGAATAAATACTCCCGTTTATATGTCCCATTTTCACATGTCACCGTATCATGTCACTCAGCTCCAGCACCTTTCTTATCAATATGTATTTTTTTTAAATAAAGTAAGACTATTACTATTGATTATATAGTACTACGTTTTGGTGACACTTCTGCGCCGGCGACATACAGCATTCTGAAAGCATTCTACGGGGAAACTTATAGCAATTTATGTGGCCATCTCTAATAACAATAATAATGTATCCTTTTTTATAAAAGACTGATTAATTATAAAACACTATTGATTAAGCCAATTATATCAATGGCGCACAATTATTAATGTCATCTATTGCATAGTTATATAGGTCGAATACATCAGAGAAAGAATACGGCAAGTAAATATGGTAGGTGCCGCGCCGCTATTTTCGGCTCCAATATATTTCACGGGATGAGCAGCTTTTTAAAACACGAGTACCTATGTTATTTTTAGCTAACTAATTTTGCCATCAATAATAATCAACCCTAAATTACCGGTTATTCAGATTTATAAAACGTTGGAAATTTTATTTTATTAAAAACACACATAACAATAACGAAATATAAACACATTACCGCGCACATTAATTTATTCAAAATATTTTTTTTACATAAACCGGTTTATTATATATTAATAGCCAATTTTAAGCCGCATATGTTTTTTTTTTATATTTTATGTGTCCCACCTGCTACTGTTGGTAATTTAATATATCTAGGTTTGGATAACCCCACACTTCCGCAATTTTGAATTATGTTTTCTTCTGTGAACTACACGTGAATCAAAAAAAAAATCAGGGTAATTTCGTCTTTCAATCTATTTTTGAAAGCCTATCCTTGCATATTGTTCTTAAGTTTTTAATGGGATTAAAATCAGGCGATTTCCGAAGCCATTCCAAATCCTTTATTTTTTTTTAATAAACTATTTTTATATATTTTTTTTGCCCATGGCAAGGATTGAAATGTTATTAAAAGAGTCTTTTACCCGATGGCCTTTTTTTCAACTCCGAGAACACTGTGTCACTCAAAACTATCGTACTGAGGACTTCTTATCATCCCTCGCATGTGAATTTGGAGTGTTGTAACAGAAAAACAAAACAAAATATTTGTTTCTGAATATTTTGAGCATTTCTTTCTGGATATAGGCAGCATATTTTTTCTCCAATTCGACTAAAATCTAACATTTTCTCTTTGAATAGAAAAATAGCTTTCAACAGAAAACATTACTTTTGCGGTTATCTTTGATCTAATTCTAATATTTCTGCATTCATAGATATATATTCATAATTATAGCATCTGTGTTTTTGTTTTAATTATGTTTTCTAGCCATTCTTCTTGCCTTGCAAAGACGTCAAATATAGTCGCATACAATACAATACAATCAACTACTCCAGTAGATAGGCATTCCTACACTTGGATGCGTCACAAAATTAAATGCTTAAAGTTTAATTATTAAAAACATAACTATCATGATAGTTGTCATGGCTGTTATATTATATTCAATATTACCTACTTACAAATAATCAAAATATACTAATGTCATTAAAAGTAAGAGAGAATAATATATTAAAATAGAAATGCAAATTCTATGTAGAATAGTCAACGTAAAATAATTTTATTATCAATCCAGCAATATGCCTTCGTATTTTTTAAACATAAATAGATGTATACTAAATTATATGAGAATAAGAATGTCAGCTATCATAATACCGTTATTTTAAAATTTTACAAATTTTGCTAATTATCAACATGGAAAATAAAATCGGAATTTTCAAACTCCCTTATACCATAAATTGAGTTTCTTACCAAATTATGTATAATTATCTTTTTAAATTGGTCCTCTCCAATACAGAATATAGTCAGCTTTGTGCATAATTAGCGCTATTCTGCGGAAGGTGGAATAACTCCATTTGGCGAGTGAGACTTGATTTAGTCTCATCTTGAGGCAGATCAACTTAAAAACATTTCCGCCTCTCTGTCTCTAATTTTGGGCGTGGGAAGAAAAATAAAAGCTGTCGTTGGGCGCGGCCTTCGTGTCAAATCCTTTTTACGGGGACCCGCGCGCGACGAGCGTTACGTGAGATTGGGGCGTTTCCGATGAAAGCACTCGTGAGAATGAGACGGATCTCAGACCATGTTCAATAAAATAAATCCCATACGAGACGCTCGATAGAATTGCGATGAAAAATGTCGTCAGAATTCATGGCAGATATCGTCCCCGGGGATATAAACAAGTCAACTTGATTTCGAGGCTTTATTGAATGGCCACCGGAGATTTATTGTTGGCGAAGGTCCGCGCGATTTGAAGGAATCTTTATAAATGGGGGGGAATCAGTTTAAATGTACACAAGGTATCACAAAATAAACAACTGCGATATCCTTGCTCGCTTATGAATGGGAGTTAATGGGCCCTTGCTGAGTTGGCATCGAAGACCCAATCTGTTCAGGGTTGGTCACACTCACGGGTGAACACCTATCCGACGGCCTCCACGCATGAAGTGCGAGCCTGGGTAGGACTCTGGCCTTATGGTTAGTTTCCCCTGGGTATCAACCTTCTGGCGCTCCTGGACGGTCTGCGCACCGTGCGGCGTAGGCCAATCGACTGTGCACTCTGCCTAACAGTCGGCGGAGTCTGTAAGCAGTACTGTTTTCTATAGAGCGGGGGTGGTTGCGGACCTTACGGCGACTGCTCTTGAATGGACCATCGGCTACCCGATCCTGGGTGAACAGCCGGGCAAAGGACGCTGTGGTCCGCGCAAGCGACCTCGAACTCGTAATCAATCGAGAGACCAGAGTAATCTGGTCACAATTGGAAGTAAGGGCGTGAGTGTAGGCCCACCGGCTAACACTTCTGGCTATCTCGCGGTTAAGGCGTTGGCCTTTTACGGGCTTGTGGCGTAGCTAGATGGTGGACTGTATTGTCCTCAAGTCTTCTGCGCTCACTCCAGGGAGATAGAACGACTAATTGTTAAAACTTCCTGAGGTGAAGGGCTCGCCCGCTGTAGTCGACAACCATAGTTGCTCGCTTATGAACTGGTCCCGTAGCCAGACCCAGATATACGATTTTTCCAAATCGGAGCTAAAATTAACATTAGCGCCCCTCCTTTCCAGGGGAGAAGAGATTATTGATTTTAAAATACTCACGAAACTAATATACTGGTAGAGATTTTTGTGATCCTTAAATAAATTTTCACTCTTCATTATTCTTTGTTTATACTGTTTATAGTGAAAATGTCACAATGGGTGGGTTTATTGTCATATGACAATCTCTTACAACCAACCCTACTATGACGTGTTATATGTATCTGTGCGTGTAACATGTCTGTAAGTGTGTGTCTTGTTATCGCATTCGATTGACAGAATTGAAAATGCAATTCCGTTAATTTGATCCCAACGGAAAATGGTGACCCATCCAGGAATCGAACCCGGGACCTTACAATGTAAGATCAGGCGACCTAGCCACTATACCACCGGGCCGTGTTACATTATGGCACATTATGTATTTGCTAATAATTTTTACTTATGCGAGATTTTATTATACATTTCAATTTTTTTTTTCAATTTATTTTATTTCCAAAAAATCTTAACAGATTGTAGAAACTTAATATTTAGGTACATTTAAATTACAGTATATTAGTTCGTTTTTACAATATTTAAATTTATCACCACGTACATACAGTTACTTCATTATTGCTTTTAGGGCATCCAAATCATTTTTAAGATTTATTTACTAAAACCACAAATTAAAATAATTTATAAAAATAATCAAGAAATCAAAATCAGAAAAAGTCAGAATAATTAAAAAATGCTACTTAAAATTGTCAAAAAAATGACCAAAAAATTTGAAAAATTATTTAAAATTAACAAACTCATCGATCGAGTAAAAAGCTTTGTCTAATAAGAATTCTTTAAGTAACTTTTTGAATAAGCTTTCCACTTGAATAGTTTTTAAACTTTCTGGTAGCCTGTTAAAGTAATATGGCCCTGAGTATTTTTTGTCTTGCCTTGCTGTGTTTAGTTTAATACATGGTATAAAAATGTTTAATTTATTTCTCGTATTTTTAGTATGTGTATCTGAAAACTTTTTATAATGTGTTTCTTTATTCTTAAAAAACTCAGTTAGTAACTTAAAGAGATAGAGTGAGGTTAAGGTGAGGATTCTTAGCCTTTTAAAAATGGGTCGACATGACTCTTCCCTTTTCACCTTTGCAATTATTCGCACTGCTCTCTTTTGGAGTATAAATATGGGTTCCCTATGACAAGCATAACAATTTCCCCAGATCGTAATGGCATAACTTAGGATAGCTTCAATATAGCTGAAATAAACATTTCTTGTTTGCAATTCATCCAAAGACCTTCTTACAATACTTAAAGCATAACATGCCCGACTTAACCTACTTTCGAGGTTTTCACAGTGAAAGTTCCATTTTAAAAGATCGTCGACATGAACACCTAAAAATCTAGTACAATGAGTTTGAGGAATGGCAGTGTTATTTATTGAAAGTATTATTGGCGAACCTTTATTCCGTTTTCGATGATTTGTAAAATGTATGAAGTTACTTTTAGACGCATTTAGTGTGAGGTTGTTGCTCTCAAACCAACTATTTAGTTTGAATAGATTAATTTTAACGTTAATCAATAATTCTTCCATATCTTTACCGGCAACAATTAAACTAGTGTCGTCAGCAAACATCGTTACATTTATATCGTTGAAATACATTGGTAAATCATTTACATATACTAAAAATAGAATAGGGCCCAAAATGGAACCCTGCGGGACTCCAAGTTTATTAGTTAAAGGGATCGAACAGTGTTTTGTAATGTTTTGATTTTGACATTGTGTAATTTCCACGATTTGCGTTCTATTTGTTAAATATGAATCAAACCATTTTAAGCAGTCTCCCCTGACTCCATAATGATTTAGTTTGTTTAGTAAAATATCATGCCTAACGCAATCAAATGCCTTACTCAAATCGCAAAAAATACCTAAGGTCTAGTACTTGTCCATTAGTTTGTCATTTATATAAGATATGAAATCCTCGATAGCTTTAGTAGCTTTAGTAGCGATAATTTTCGCCATTTGTTCCAGCATTTCCTCCTGTTTTTATCCTTCGTATCCCTTGCAATAGAGGACCACCTTAATATCTAACGATCATTTTCTTACAGGCGGCCGGCTTTTGTACAATCACGTGACAGTGATTGGTCATGAGGTCACCCATCAAATTCCTGACTACGCACGACGCTACTTCGGTGATCTGACGAGAACCAGTGGAAGCTAATGGGCCCAGTGTAGTTGGGCCATTATGACCCATGTGTTAGTGTCGGCCCCACTCACAGTTCACCACTCATCCGGTAGCCTCCACGCAGAAAGTACGAGCCCAGGTGGTGCGAGCGGACTAGTTTCACTAGAAATCGTCCTTTGGGCGCTCCTGGATGGTTTGCGCACCGTGTGGCGTTAGCCAATCGACTGTGCATTCCGACTAATAACTGGAAGAGTCTGGAAACGGCTTGTCTCATATAGAGTAAAAAGGACCGATCGGCTACCCGATACCGGGTGAAGAGCCGGGCAATGGACGCCGTGGTCCGCGATAGATTCGGTAGACACCGAATCACCGCTACATAAAGGAGAGGACTGCGCAAGAGATCTCGAACCCATAACCATTCGGGAAGTCGGAGGAATCCTAATGGTTAATTCTTTATGTAGATATCCTGCCAAAACTGGTAGTCAGAGGGCGAAGCTGCCCGATTTGTTACCTTATCGGTGCCTTGCCGTAAGGCCTCTAACGGGTATGTTAGCTTTGCTGGAAGGTAGATTTGTACTCGTCCCAAAGTCTTCTAAGCTCACCTGACGGGAGATAGAACGATCGCTTTCGTTAAACCCCTCACACCCACTTCCTGGAGTGAAGGCTTCGCTCGCTGTAGTCGACAACTTCAAACTGGCGGCAACTAGTTTTTGAATGCGGCCACGGACGTTAAACTATTCATTTCCTTATTCTTTCATTCATAATCAGGCTTCTCCTAATTTCAGTTCAATATAATCCATAATTCATGCTTTTCTATACATTTTTTCAGTTTTAGTTTCCCAAAAAAAATATCGTGTTATACGGAGTATATAAATAGGAAAAGTCTTCTAACAAAATCTACAATTTTATTTTCACCCTGATTTGAGATCCTGGGATTCCAAAAAAGTGGATTTTGGAAAGTGTTTTCCTGTGTGTGCCTGTACCCACTGTATTCTAGAAACCACTCGACTAATAAGGACCAAATTAACTTCAAAAATAGTTCATCCCAATGCCGAGGGTTCAAAAACGGAAGAGTGATATCTCGCCAATTTGTTGAATAATTTTCAAAATTTAAAATATTATAAAGCTGCCCTTCGGCTACGTAACGACCAAATTTGGTTGCACATCAGAATACCGTTGACTACGTAACGACCAATATTGGCGGCTTGCTCCCGGAGCGCACAGAAATATTATTTTCTAATTCGACCGCATCCTAAAATCCATACTAAATATCTCATTATTGCCATAGATACATGGACGGCCGCTACAATAATTTCCCGCGTCATTTCACGTATATTTCTGGTAAAATTTCATTGTCAAACATCATCATTTTTTTTCCAGAAATCATCAAATTTTTTATTGGTTTTATGAGTTATTATCTAAATATTTTTGTACATTAATAAGCAAAACTAAAATTGTTTTTGATAGAGAATCTAATAAAGATCACGATAGTATTTACAATTTTAATATAGGATTCCGTATTTTTCCGTAAGATAAGTACAAGTTAGACATATTGTGTTTTTTCACTTTTTCGATTTTCTTATATTAATTCATAATTATTTAATTGCTATCATAATTATCTGATAAAATGAGATTTCAATATTCTAAGTACGAAATTTCAATTTGATCATTGCAAAGTTATTCTTATTATGATTGCTATAGTAATTCCATAGTTATAGTACTTTTTGTCGAGCGCCGCGATATTGCGAGAAATTCCAATAAATTGCCGCTACTCGAAGGGTTAATATCCTCGAAAAATAAACGCATGTGACTTAGGATTCCGAGAAATTTTCTCAGAATCTTCAGCGGGGTTTGAAGTAAAAATTTTATAATCTGAAAATTTAATACTTCATAACTCTTTTTTAATATATTTCACATTATTAATGATAAAATGTATAAGCAAACTGTCTCACATCCTGAGAATAATGCCTATAGCTTTCTTGTAAGCCATGTCTCAATAGCTTTAGTTTTCAAGTTTGTATGTTTGTAAGTTTGTATTTATAATCCCCGAAACTACTTATCCGATTTCTAAAAAATTTTCACTAATAAAAACTTTGTTATCGACGAGTGCTATACTAACTGACATATAGTTACTGACGGTTATACTTGATTGTGATAAATAATGGTTTTACAATAAGAAATCATGGTATTTGTAGATCAAGTCGGAAAAAATAAGCTGATGAGATGCATTATCGGCGTGCTCTGAAGAAACGTTTCGATATATGTGAAAATAAATATACAACAAAAATATCGGCCTTAAAGATGTCTTTAAAAAACTCGACAGAAGCATATATATATAAGCAGAAGCTTTTGTATTTAAGCTAGAATAACTGCTTTTATGACTTGAAAAATAAGAAAAATAAGTAGGCTGTGTTTGTAGGACATTAGCAATAAAATAAGAATCCTTATCAAAGTAAATTAATCAGTTATCACGGGTGTTATAGATAAAATTAGCCATTTACTGTTAGTGTTTAGGTGGTATATTCATAGAGATATCATGATATTAGTAACGCGTGGCAAAGAACAAGACGCACACATCTACGAGATAAGTAGCGCGCATCTGATGGGGAAGTCTTGCAATATATATCTAAAGGTAGTTTCTAAAAAGGCAAATAAACGCCACCCTACTTAAATTCACAAATCGATTCAAAATTTTACGCGAAGCGAAGCCGCGGGCAACAGCTAGTAATATATAAAGCTAATACCAAGAACAGCGACTTATTATAAGTCGCTTAATCAAGATGAAATTCGGGAACGAACTTGATACCGGGGATCGACCAAATTTTATTTTTCCGGCCGGAAAGTATTATGAACGCGCAAAATAAAACGAGATAAAGGCGAAAATATCCATTTTGCCTATCCTGAGACGATTATTACCATTTCTAGACTGAAGACAGTCTGTGAGTCTGTGTGTCTGTCTGTCTCTCTTTTTGTCTGTCTAACTGTGTGTGTTTCATATTCCATTAATATGTTATAGAATAGAATAACTTTATTGTGCTATAAAAACATAACTTAATGAATATTACACGGTTTCATAAAAAAAGACAATTAATGCACAAATGGCGGACTCATCGCTATTGCGAGATCTTACAGTCAACCATTTTAATGATTATTACGATTTACATATTACGTTTTTTAAAACAAGTCGATAAGTTGATAATTCATCTAAAGGGGTTGGAAATCTTCTAAAATTCAGCAAAAATCAGAACTCCGGACAAAGATCAACTCAAGTCATTTCCAACAATCAAATGATTTTTCTACCGAATTTTGGCAAGAAACTAGTAAACATCGAACATGTGTCTGTATATGTCTGTATATTACGTGTGAAAACGTGTGTCTGTATATTACTCTACGTTAGCGCCTAAACGGTTGATCCGAGAGAGCTGAAATTTGGCATGCAGGCATCATTCGATCATGACAAGAGTTGAAAAGATTGTAGTTAAAACCGGTTCACCAGAGGGCGCGATAGTATACTTCAATCACAAAACATTGCAGTTTTAGACTTAAAATTAGGTATACAGATGCCTTTTTGAACCGAAATCACATTGTGAATTTTGGTTGGAATATATCGTATAAAAGCGAAGCTTTTTTTTAAATACCGCCGTATTTAATAAAATACTACATCATTTTTGGAGAATTTTGATACAACGGAATTACTACAAACTACTAAAGTATGCTACTTTTTCGATCAGTCACTTTACACCACCACTACCGGGTAAGGGGAGGGGGTTGTGAAGGGTGGTAGTTTACGAGGTGGAGGGGGTTTACGGGGGTGGGGAGGGGGGTGGGGTTGGCGCTAGGTTGGGGTTGTCTGCTTGCCGGGAAACTCTTGGGGTGACACAACCGATTTTTTATCATTTCAGGGCATTGGGCATTAAGCACTGTGCAGATATGTGTGCATATTCATAATAATATAATTTAATTCCATTTCGATTCAATTCTTTATTTAAGAAATTACACAATATTACATATTAATTTACATTATAACAATACAGATTAATTAGAAATAAGAGCGATTGTGGATTTCAATAAAATTAATGATTTTTCTATGAACTACTTTTTAAAACTAAAATACCTCAAATTTTATTAATATATAAAAGGCGTGTGCTTAAGGTGTGTGTGTGTGTATATTAGTCTGTTGAGTGTGTGGCTGTAGAGTGGAGGTGTACATATTAGTAATAATAGCTTATATAATAATTAAAAAATACAAACGCAGCTGCCATGGAATTCACCGACCGGATTCGAGCCCATCATAAGGGGGTGAGCGGTGGATTCCGGACTAACGACCTATAATAATAATAATAGGTTTGAATAAAATAGCTTAAAATATTTAGTTAGAAGTGCTTATGGAATTATAGAAAATATCAATTATATTAAATGGGTTTTATAAACCTGACAGCAGCATGCGGTTACTCCATTTCCGGTTGAATTCGTTTTAAAACGTATCATTCGGAAAAGCTTAACTTGGCGTGTGTCTCGCCCACCAGGTTAGAGCAATCGAATATAGCAATCTTTAGTTATAAAAGGCTAAGAGCATCACGCACGTTGCGCGTATATAATAGCGAATATACTTTAAATAGTATGGTCGCCTCATTAGTATTATAAGTTTATAGTAAATACCATTTTTAAAAACAAGCTCTTATTAAAATTCTCCGTCCCGAGCCAACCCTGGGTGCATCAGCCTTGTCAAGGTGGGACTTAAAACGGACTATCATAATTGAATGCGTGTACACAATTTCCTGACTGTGCTGTTGACTGTTGAGGAGTCCCCTCGTCGGGAGCCCACCCTGAGCTCAGCAGCCATGCCATGTCATATTATAATTAAATGCGTATACAAAATTCCGTGTCTGTGCTGTTGACCATTGAGGAGTCCTCTCGTCAGGAGCCAATCCTGGGTGCAGAATCAGTACGTGATCACCATACAAATGCATTTTCATCGGAACTAAACCGTAATGTAAAGTTTCAACTTCATGGGATAAGAGGAAGAGGTTTTAATTATGCTTGCAAGTATTGACCTAAAGAAACATACTGACAAACATTGCAAGGTAAATAAAAGCTTCTAACTACAATAATATTGGTCTTGTTTCACAAATTTAATTATCAACTACGCTGCGATACCTACGACTAAAACACGCAACCGCTGAATGTTTTAAAAGCAGCGACAAATACAAAATTTCTTTATTCCTAATGCTATCTATTATAACTAGATGACCGCAATAAGAGCACAAAGAAATATAATTATTTTCCTGCTGAAAATGTGTGTAATTTTATTTGTAGCCTTGCGATTCAACAACAAAGGCCGCATAGTGTATGAGTGGCCTAAAGCGCTTACATTGCGGGCATATTTAATTAGGCCTGAGTGGCTTACCACCTGCGGCCTACTAGGCCGACGGTCTGCGCAGGTATTCGCAAATGAGCTGGGGACGCAAGGTTAAACAAGGAACGACGAAACGTGTCATATACTTATGGCGATATAAATGAGTGGTTTTCATGGAGATTACTCCATAGTAACCACTCATTTATGTCACCATAAGTATATGACACGTTTGAAAGGATACTTTTGACAAATAATGATGAACATGAGGATATTTTTATTTAATTTTTACGAGACTGCCCACCTAACAAAACAGGAGTGTAATATGTTCAGAGTCCATCTATGTATATTTTACATAACTTATAAACGCTTAAACCGATTCAGAAGTGTGTGGTATTATTGAATTTTTTATATCAAATGTCCAAATATGAAATATGTAGTTGTCTAAATGTCCCAATATCCAATTGACATAAATTAATCGTATTTAGTGTCAAATTACAGATCTGATTGATTACATTTCGGAAGTATATTATTATTATTTATTAGTTTCAAATAGTATTCAAGAGCATTACAGATAAATCTAATTCGCCCTTGAATATTAAAGCTATAGTTTAAGTCTGAAAATAAATGACTTACATAATGTGTAACATTGAACTAGAAAAAAATATAAAAATATAAAACTAAATAAAAGACAGATTATGATAAACATGAGATAGCAGGGAGTTGCCTTTTTAGCTGCCAAAGGGATATACAAAAGATATCTATTTCTGTGGGTAAGGAATTAAAAAAGCTATAACCCTTCCCACTGGCCTGTCTACAAAAATATTTGTACGGTGGTACGGCACATTAAACAATAGATGCGATCTCCTCTCTGTGTAATTTACCGGTACATACGATTCAAACTTACATATTATTTCTGGCAAATAAATAGTTCTGTTGGAGACTCGGTCCAACATACCCACAACAAAAAAGTAATTTCTATAGAATCGAAATCGCAAACACGCTCCAATATACACAATCCAGCTGCAATTGATTTCCAACTAAATTCGGCATTTTATGCACAGTCAAACGATGACTAATGTCATTTCTTCTGATCGATACGAATTAACACACTTATTTCTCACCCCACTCATAACTATTGCATCATTACACACCATATAAAAAGCAGTACATTCGACACATATTTTATCATTGCAAAAACGGGCCATTCGAATTTTAAGTAATCTGGGTTATGTAGAATCATGCCGTGGTCATTTCAGAAGGCTTAAAATCCTCACCCTTCCATCTCTATACGTTTTAGAATGCGTTAAATTGATCACAAAAAACCTAGCTCAGCTGCCGATACATTCAGATACCCATAAACACTTTACCAGGGGTAGAAATAATCTGATTCTTCCTCGTCCAAATCTAGAACTTTTTAAAAGGAATCCGAGCTACGTCGGAATTATATGCTACAATAAGCTACCCTCTAGTATAAAAAATATATGCCGCGAAGGAAAAATGCTCCAATTTAAAAATAAACTCAAATTATATCTAATTGAAAGAGAATTGTACGACATTAACGATCTCTAAAAACTGTCTGCATCTCGACTATATCTCTTTCTGTAATAGGTTTTAAAACGATTTTCAATTTGACTAAAACGTATTAACTATTTTGTATTATTAGGTAGGCACATATTAATTACACCTTGACTATTTTTATTTACAATATAATCACTAAGACATTTTATTTTACTTTTTGACAACCGTCACTTTTTTTTGTTATTTTTGACATTACATTTATTAATTTTATACTAAAAAAACTTATTTTTATCGGTATTTTAAAGAATAATTTACTCTGTGTTTTTAATCTGGTAAACTAAATGGTGAGACTCGATTTTATTCTACAATAATACCTTCTTCATTCTTACGAGTAACCTTTTACGTTTTGATTGATTGATTTGATTGATTTTGGTAGAAGAATTTGATCATTAAAAAAGAATTCAAGGTTATCACGGCCAAATGTAATACTACTGTCTATACAACTATGTATTAGTTTTTAAGACAATAAACAATTTGATTTGATTTGAATTTATAATTCCCCTGTTGGGCAGTTACCGCGACTACACATCATTATCATTCCCTGGCGGACAGTAACTGCTCACTTGCAAGTACTAGCGCTCTTCACTGCCTTCGAGTCAACCAAACTACGCATAGTATACGCGATCATCATTACCTTCGAATCTATCGCGGCGCTTCAAAATTTCGGACACACAAACACGACTTCACCTCGCGCCCACACTACCTACACACCGGCGAAATATCAAACAAGGCGTTACGAACTGGCAACCTACTACATACCTTCTGATTAAATACTTCAACTTCAATTACGACGACTTTTAATAACGGAGAAAACTTCTTGATGACAACCACCCTTCGCTCTCAATCAATTGGAGTCTAGTGAAGGGTGGCCACTCTCACAGTTCCTTTAATTAATTTATATGCAAATATAATTAGTGAAATATATTGACGCATTTCATGACTGTTGTGTCATACCATTCCTAACACAAAATTGGACAGAAATAAGTATGGATAAATATTGTATTTTCTGTAATAAATATATCTTTAAAAAATTCTTATATGTGTCTACATGGATAAATACAAGAACCATAAATATTTCATTAAAAAAACGTACTAAAATTATTATAAATACTATAGTTCACTTTTTGTAATGGCAGTCATGTTTTTTATTATTAATAATATATTTATTTGGTAATTTAAATATTTGATTTTACATGTCTCATCTAAGGTCACATAAGGTAAAAATAAAGACTTTATAATTAAATAAAGCGACAAATCACATGCAAATCATCTCAATCACATGCAAACTGAGGCACGTCACACGTCTAACTAAGATTGCGAGTTGATATTAAAAATGTATTACTATAGATTAGATATTAAATATTAAGTAGAGTTTTAAAAAGAAATCCGCAATATATTTACAACATATTAGAAATTCAACTAATTAAAATAACAGTGAAAGAATAATAATAAAATAAAAATAATAATAATAACAATAAATGAAATCTCTCATGGATAAAATATTTTGAAAATATTAAACTACAATTGACAGTTCCTTCTCCATTCCAGAGCGCCCTAACTCCAATAGCGATTTATTAATAACAGTTTTAAAACAATCCATATTAATATCACTACCAGGTATTTCCTTTTCATTGAGGCCTCATGTGGCCTCAGAAATACTCTGAAAGGTTAAGTAGAGCGGCTTTCTCACTTCAACCTAATAGACTTAAAACACGTAGGACTATAACAGATATAACGTGTCTCCATAAGCGTTTGCACAATCGAATAGACAGCCCAGCTAGTCTAGAAAAAATCAATTTCGTGTGCCACCGCGACTAACGAGGCGCTCTCAAACATTTTCGGTTGTCGCTTGCAATAACAACATCGGGATCGAATAGACCTTTTGCCAGAATGTGTCGCGTTTTTTATAAATATTGTAAAGGATTAGATGTATTTTATGATTCCATAAATATAATAAAAGATTCGATCATATCTAGCCTATCTCCTACTTTTTAAGACTTCACTAACTGCCATCCTAATGTATTGTATTATATGATTATTATATTATAACATACTATTGTATTATGTCATATTATATATATTAAATATTATTATCCAATTACTCATACTTCTATTTTGCTCTATCCAAATAACCTTATTAACAACTTATTTAATTATTTCTTTTCTTACCCTTATATTATTATTAGCTTCATTATATTTTTTTCAACTATCAATGTGTTCATGTTATTTCTATGTTAATGTGTAATGCAAGCATTGCAAACTATTCATAGGATAGTAAATTTGTTTCGTTTAAATATGTTTTAAGATACTAGTATCATCTATTTACTATCTGTAAGTTTGCTATAAAATAAAATAATTAAATAAATAAATAAATAATGGGAAGACTGTTGGTGATCTTTATAATCAAAGAATTTCCTTGCGTTGTCGTTGGTGTATGAAAAATTTTGTTTATCTCCATCGCGCTGTGTGTCGTATAGAACTCATTATCTGTAAACAATAAAAAATAAAACTACTTTTTTTACAAAAACAACGATTTCCGATATTATCATTTCTTGGTTGTTTATTGACGATCATAATTTAATGTCTGGGTTATAGGGATAATGCACTAAAAAGGACAACTTTAACAGGTAGAAAGGCGACTCCGAGCACGTTTTTTCAGTGTTCATTTCTAACCAGTCACGTGCGTGTGTTTGTATGTTGTGTCAAACATCTTTAGCAAAACTGCGCAGTTGAACAGCAGAGATTGTCCCATTCAAGCTTTTTCTGTTTCTTTTTGACAAGTGAAAAAAATACATAAATGTGCATACAAAATATATTCGCAAGGTGTGGAAAATGCCTACTTTACATAAACAATTAAAATGTAACAATTCAATAAAATAACATAAAACCCTAAGTTAAAACTCACTCAAATTGTACAAACATTTAGATAACAAATATTGTTCGGTCCGTTTTCTAAATTCAACATCATTGTTGATATCTTTCAAGTTTTGTGGCAACTTATTATAAAAAATACACTTCTATACATGGCAGTGGCAGCCTGCGATAAATAGATAAAAAACATTAAAAACACGCTTTTGGGCTATGATACGATATTGACATACACACGGCTATGATACGATATTCCATCATGGAATTCCAGTGCCTATCTTCCGGCTTCATCATCAGACCTTGAAACCTAATCGTGGTCAAAGTTCATTCCAAGACTTTTCTAACAAGTCCAAACACAGCTATGATACGATGTTCCATCATGAACTTCCAGTTCATATCTTTCAACTCCATCATCAGATCAGTTCGACAGTAACATATTATTGTATTGTCATCAGAACTACATACAGCTGCCAATTTTGGCAGATGCAGAATCCTTGGAAGATGGTTAAATTAGTTACCTTAGATTCCATTGCATAGTTAGTTACATACAGGTCGACCTAATAAAAGCGTGTTAATAAAGTGACTTGTTTCTTGTATCATGCGTGTGTATATGCGATTGAGTTAAAAATGTTTGCTTTTCTTCTAGAATTCACATATACACTCATAAACAAAAATAACATATATAGTGGAAATACGTAGTTCTCTAAATAAAGGTTTGCATGGTTCCCTTTGATTTAAACCCCTAATGGCTCTCACTGCCCGTTTTTGAAAAAAATAATATAACGTTTACCATTGACGGCATTGGCCCTTGGAATTATGCCATATCGAAGGTGAGACTCCAACGGCGAAAAATATACGTTTATCACTTCTTTTTCATCACTAATGTTCCTTAGTTTGCAATTCAGATAATCACTATAAACTCCCCCAGGCACTTTCTCATCAATGTGAATCCCTAAGAATTTAGTTCAGCTCAATCGGATGAAGCGTTTGGGCGCTACCGTGGAAGAGCACACACACAGACATAGGCATATAGATGTGCATTTACAAGACTCCCCCTCTGGTGGAAAAGTAAAACAGTAATTACATAGATAAGGGCTTATGTAATACACTAACTATCATCCACTTACAACTACATGCTGTATCCGTCCTTATGTTTGTTGTGAATAGCACAGGAAATAGGAAACAATGAAGAAAAGTAACAAAACCTCAAGATTGCTCTGCCTATTAATAAACTTGTATGACAGATTGTGGTAGAGGGGATCCGTTTGCCGATCGTTTCCGGTACTCGAATTGCGCCCTCCAAATATTTTTAAAGGAAACTGATAGATGTGCCGACCAGTACTGGATTACCCTAAAGGTAGAGTTTCGAGTGACGATGCGACAATGTCGATACTTCTCTGATGTTCTAGTGACTTTCCGACACAATCACTTCGCGAATGACTACACACTACAAAAAATCGGTTTTGTCACCCAAAAACTTTCCCGGCAAGCAGACAAGACACTCAGCCATGCGCCAAACCGCTAACCCACTTTCACCCCCCCCCCACCGCCCTCCGACCCCCCCCCCCCCTTCTAAGTGATTTTGTCAAGTGATTATGATCGCAAATTAGGTCGCGTAGTAATAAAATGGCTATTTTCCAATATGATACAGTATTTTCTTTAATATGGCGGATTAAAAAAAATGTGTTGCTTCTATAGATTCAACATCGCCGAGCCGAAACCGCTGAGGCTACAAATATGAAATAATCCACAGGGGTTCCTTTAAGGTTTTAGGTCCTCACTAAGCAGGGATTTTGCGAAATTCAACTCCTAAGGGATTGGAAAAGGATGAAATGTTTTTTTGCGATTTTCTTAATATATTTTAATCCCTATGAAATATTAGATCTGTTTAGCTCCAAAAAAAAAACCTCATATAGTCTAGAAACGAAATTCAGGATATTTCCCTATATATATCTTGAAGGGAATAATCTGGATTGAAGTGATCGAAAAGTGCTAACATTTCATTCTGGCGCTTTCTTAATATATTTTAAGTCCGATTAAATATCAGATCGGTTTTACTCAAAAAAAGTTTCCCTACATAAATGCCTAAAAATCAAACTCTGGATTTTTTCCTAAACATCTATTTGACGGAATACTCGGGGTTGTAGTGTCGAGTAGGGATAAAATATTTTTTGCGGTTTTTTTAAATATATTAATCCCGGTTATATATCATATCACTTTTAATCAATAAAGGATCTCTATATAAATGCCTAAAAACTAATTTCAGGTTTTTATCCCTCAAAATCTCTCGTAGGGAATAATCGAGGTTTCAGTGATCGAGAAGAGCTATAATGGTTTTTCGCCATTTTCTTAATATCTCTTAAGGTCGATTGAATAAATATCAGATCTGTTTTATTTAAAAAAGGTTCCCCAAATTATTGCCTAAAAACCATACTCAGGTATTTTCCCTAAACATCTCTTAAAAGGAATATTCGTGGTTGAAGTAATCGAAAAGCGCTAAAATCTTTCTTTGCTGGTTTCCTAATAACTCTTAAGCCCGATTAAATATCAGATCGGTTATACACAAAAAAGGTTCCCTATATTTGAATGCCTACAAATTGCATTTAGGGTTTTATGTAATAATATCTTTAAGGGGAATAATCGGGAGTTAAAAATCTGATAAATATATACAGTCAATAAAGAAAAAATAAACTTATGGCAAATATTCTGCATTTAAAATAAGGTAAAAGGTATTTACTTTTATCTTTTTTTGCGGGTTTCTTAATAACTCCTAAGCTTGATTACATATCAGATCATTTATACACAAAAAAAATCCTATTTAAATGCATACAACTTGAATTTCGGGAATAATCGGGAGTTGAAAATCGGAAAAATATATACAGTCAATAAAGAAAAATGAAATCTACGGCAAATGTTCCGCATTTAAAATTTGGTAATAGGTATTTACTTAGTTAATAGAGATTTCTCAAAATTCCAAACGGTCATAAAAGGGACTAACGATACCTCTATAACCAGTTTAGCTATAAAGGTGAACGATATATAATGAGATATGTATATGACGAATTTTCAAAAGTTGACTCAAGAAGGGAATAACCGGGTGGTGATAAATGGAAAAATATAATTTGTGGCATTACGGTTTTTATATTATATAATAAGCCCGACGAAATATGAGATCGGTTATAATTGTTATATATTCCTTATACAAATACATAAAAATTGTATTGAAGATTTGGTTATATTGAAGATCCGCAAACATCTCCTTAATGAAGTAATCGGGGGAAAAGGGGAAAATATATACATTTTTTAAATAGCAAGTTTTAGGCAGAAAAGGGATTTTTTTAAATTCACTAATAGGTATTTAGGGATTCTTCGAAATTCAATCCCTAATAGGGTGAAAGGGGGGAAAACAATATTTCAATACCCAGTTATGTTATTAAATTGAAATTCGGAGGAATACTCTTTTTTTAAATAATGAGATATGCATTTGGCGTTTTTTCCAAAATTTAATCCTGAGAAAATAAATGACCGTGAGTTGAAGGGTTGATTGGGGAGATATGTGAATTATGCGCCCCTGATGGTCTTTTTATTTCTTGCGATGACCAATTAATGATGCCTACATACCAAATTTTAGCTCACGAATTAAGCAGTGGGCGCTATCGTGGAGGAACACACACAGACAGACTTCAATCTGCTAAGTCTTAATCGTCTCAATCGTCTTGAACAAAATTTTAGCGCGTTCAAATTAATTTCCCTCGTCGCTGGTTGATGGGCTATGCAAGTAAAGTAATACCGTCCTGTCTTAATTTTCCTTTCGTACAAGATGCCAGCCAACGGGCGACCCACGCGGCGTAGGGCGGCCAAAGTTTGGGCGGTCGGGTGGACTTTCGACGCATCCTACTGACCGCGTGATATATTGCGCGAATCGGCCGCTTGACGGATTTATTCCAGAGGCCTTCGGAGAACATTCTCGGAAGAAGCCGCAAGAAATACAGACGACTTATTTAGCCCGCTTCATTGTGAGTAACGGCCCAACTTTGCGCCGACGAATCCCGCCGAACTTTCATAATACTCGCTGAGTGGAAATACTTAGCACGAAACGAAGTATTCTTTCGGCTTATGCCAGATGAAAAGAGCTTAGTTCGTCGCGGGCACAATAAAGCATTTCGTTTGATTGAATGTAGCTCGCCTAAGACCTCTACCGAAATTCAGGGGTGACGAAGCTGAAATGGTAGCAGTACTTCTACAAATCAAGAATAATTTAATACGGTATGCTCGGACAAAATAGGCTTTAATAATCCAGGACTCGCGCCCCATTTTCAGACGTAGTTAGTCTAACCCGGGCAAAAACAACCCATGATTTAAGGCGACACGATACCTGGGAACGACCATATATGAAGAACTCTTGTTTCATAATATTTTTGAAAAATATAAGCACTAATTTAAAAACTTTCTAAGCGAATCCCTTGATAAGGAACCAATTTATAGTTTAGACTCAAAAAAGTTGCTCATTGCCTTGAACATTCAGGCTTTAAACTGATTTCGAAAACTTTCAGGCGTGATTTCTTCTACAATGTCAGCGTTAAGTGTGTTTTATTTTAATTTAATTATATTGGCTGGTTATTACTCCCATGTGGTTTAGCCACATTCTTAATTATGTAGTAAGTTAATTAATATTAATTAAAACGTGACAGCGCTCTGAGTTACGCTAAACATGCTTTACTATTAACACCCTTAGTCACCACTGCGCAAAGAGATTTTGACTGTGAGCTCTGCGATCGAACGTTTAGTATCCGCCTGCTTGCCAGCGCGTACGCACGTCGAATCTGTGCCTGAAACTTAATCAAGAGTGACCCCGCCTATTTTTCGCGGGTCCGCTCATTTCAGATATTTTTATCAAATATTATGGCTTATCAATTTTCGAAGGAAAAGCTATTGGCTATTGAGACCCTAGCGGTGTGGGCCGTGGCACCATCCTGCTGAAAGTAAGTCCTATTGTTATAGCCAGCATACCGATGTAGCTCCGAAGTAAAAAAGTTTTCCAGCATGGCGCAGTAGCGCTCTGAAGTTACGGTCTCACGATTGCCTAAAAAATAAGGCCCAATTATGCGATTGCCAGAAATGGCGCACCAAACAGTCGTCTTTTCACTATGCAAGGGCTTTTGATGCACTATGCAAGGGCTTTTGAATTGCTCTCCCTCCAATAGCGCAGATAATGCTTGTTGACGTACCCATTAAGTGAAAATGCGCCTCGTCATCAAAAACAATATTATTTGAACGCCTAGGTGTAGAAAATCGTTCCAGAATAACTCTTGCGTAATTCTGCCTTCGTAGTTATTGCCCCTTTTTAATTCCTGAATGATTTGCAGCTTGTAAGGTTGCAATTTTATTTTTTCGTGTGATCTTGTGAATATACTTTTTTTGACGCTCGTTGATGATGTAATCTTTCGTTTAGATTTCCGTGGATTTCGTAAAATTTCCATTCTCACACAATCTGCGTTTCCCGGAGTCGAAACCGAAGTTGAAGTTCCAGGCCGAGGCTCATTACCGGCTGATCCTGTTTCTTTGAACTTTTTTAGCCATGTCCATATCAACTGATTCGACAGGCCATCCTTTATTCTTCGGATGTATCACATTGTTTTTTTTTAATGTTTTTTATTTATTTATTTATTTGGTAATTTACAATTATCTACAGTAAATGAACATATAAAATTACAATATCATAGCCGAGAATCCAGTTGCAAAAAACTGATAACGTGTTATGCCAGAAACTGTTGCCAGTGATCCTATTTTAATGTCGCCTAACTAGGCAATAGCCTGTTCTAAGGTGGACATTTAAATTGTTGTAAATATATTATAAACCAATATTAAAAACTAAGTAATGAAGAATATAGAAAATTGGGGGAGTGTATACACTAAGACTTATTATTAATTCATACGAGCTGGAAAATTCAACATAAAATTCATATTATAAAATTGAAATTGATAAAATAAAATTGTTAACCTTTACATAATCATAAAAAAAATCACAATTGGCTAGTATTTAGATAATCATAATTGCTTAAAAAGAGTTATATAGTCAAACCTATTTATAAAAATTAGTAAAAAATAAAATAAAATAAATTAAATTATTGTTCCCAAAATAAGCCTCAACTGCAATAGCGCGGTGCGCACCTGTCCACTGACTCATGGAGACTAAATAACCCGCAACCTTCACGCGCTAAACGACAGTCCGCTTTCCTCCCTACTGCGCCTCTAGTCGATGCAAGCTTAGTTTGGAGTGTAAAATCTGCCGGCGTATTACTCTTTTTTACTCGGCGTATTAACGCTGTATTTATTACTCTCTCGTTTTAAATATAGCTAAGCACGTACCGTGCACTCCAGACATCTCACACGACAGCCAGACGTACAGCTAGGTGTACGTGTCACTGAGGTAAGTGCCCAATTTTTTTTAATATTTTTTTAAAAAGCGAAAAACTTTTATTTCAAGAGCATAATATGGTCATATGCCAAAGCTATTTTAGGCTGATTTAAAAGAAATCAACTGATTCGTTTTAATTAAAAAGTTTCTGATTAACTTAATTATAATAATAAAATTGCTAATATATAATTTCAATATTAGATTTGTGATAAAAGTGAAAGTTATATATTTTTAGTTCAATTTTGAGAAAGTTTATAATTATACTCTTTTTTAAATAATTAATATCAACTAGTACAAAAACATTGTACCTGTTGTTCCATGTATATATAACTAGCTGACCCGTGCCCACTTCGTTGGGCGGTAAAACTTAGTGTGTCGATTGCCTTATTACCGCCCACTTCGTTGGGCGGTAATAAGTGTGTCGATTGAATCGATTAGAAGAAATTGGCATGAGTCACCGGCTGCGGCTGCATTAATTACCGAAATTAGATGGAATTTAATGGCTGTACATATATATAGAATCGACTGTGTTTGCGTTTATGAATTTCTTTAGAATCTATTTCTTTTGTTGACTTGATATGTAGGACGAAGTCTCTACAAGCTCATCAGAGCCTCGCTCGGCCTCACTGCTTTTGGCGGTGAAACACCAAGCGAGACGACAATAGCTGATTTGCAAGACCCAAACGCGGTCGTGTTATTCTTGGTAACGTATTTCGTGAAGGTCGCCTGGATATCCCTGTCAACAACCAAAACATCGATACTGTGCGTTATTTGATCGAACCCCTCCCTCCCCCCCTACCACAAACTCAAGGCTAACTCTCCCCCCTGCCGACCCTTAAGATAGTGATTGTGTCAAATGGTTACGATAGCAAATACTGTATATTTGTAGTATTTTCGTGGTAATAAATGCATTTTTACAACATGATCGTATTTTATTAAATATGGCGGTTTTATATGATATATTCCAAAAATAATTACAAGACAGAATAACCAATGAGTTGTAATATTAACACTTAAAAATAGAGCAAACCCAAATAACATACCTCGATGAAATGAAAAAGCAGACTAACTTGCTAAGACGGGAGCAAAGGGAACGTTGTATGGCCCTGAACCTTGCTGTGGCGCACCAAAAAGTCTTGCAAACCTAATGCTCAAACAAATATGTTTAGAACAATCCGTCAACCACTGGAACAACACGCCAGAGTTGAATCAATGGCCTACGACCCTAAGACGGCCCGTGAGGCCTTCTCGTTAAATAGGAACAATCTACTCATACTATTGACGGCGCTCACAGGGCATTGTAGCCTGAACAAACATATGTACAAACTCAAGCTCCGAGACACAAAAATGTGCAGGTTCTGCCAAGGGGCAGAGGAAACTCCCCTGCACCTCATGTTCGAGTCTGGCCCGCTGATGCGTAAAAGATACATCCACTTGGGTTTTGGGTGGTCATTACCTCTAACCTGAGGAGATAAAACAATCTGGTGCCAAAAGCCTGTTGCGGTTCTTAACCCATTTTGGCCCAGACGGGCAGTTTTTGACCCCTGTACTAGAATAGTTATTTCTATGAAACTAGGTACAATAAAAAATATTTGTTGATATGTATCTATTCTCTGGAATGTTGGCTATAATTTATGGGTATCGATAACTTTGGCCCCTACCGACCCCTCCCCCCACCCCCTTATTTCTGAAAGTCTCCAAAAAGGCCTTTCTTGAATATATTTTTTTTTTAATAAAAATATTTGAAATAATTACAATAAAAATAGTTTCATGTAGCCAAAGGATGGTACTGTCGATATATGTATAAAGAATCCACCGCGTGGCTGCCATATTTGTGTTACCGGACGTAGAAAACGCATGGGTAGTTTATGACCCCTTGGGCCGATGTGTTAATACTTTTCGGACATTTTGACAGATTTAACGAAAAGAAGCCAATTTTACCGCGCAATTGATTCTGTTCGCTGTTAAATTATTTGTTTCTGTATTTAATCTACTTATTCTACTCCTGTTTCTATCCGACAAAAGATGACACTGATCGTAAATTAGCGCGTGTTGCCGACGGGTGAATAAAATTAGGTGGGGTGAAATAATTGTTTGAAAATATATATCTACAGACATACTGAAGAGTCATTACTGTTTTAATTATACAATAAAAGTTTCTAGATCTTGAGTGCTCTAGCTATTGCAGTAGTGCGGAACATAGCAATCAAGAGTGTTTTGGATTGACATCTGCATTTGTAAGTATAATTATTATGAATTAAACGAAAATTGTTTATCTGTAACATGAATTGAAAGAGAAATAGAGTGAAATAACAGCGATTAGTGATTGCGATATGATATGATGAAATTATTATAATGTGTTTTGCTTATGCACAGAAAATGAGGCGACATAAGGCGATCACAATCGATGAAATTATGACGATATTACAACAATCATCTGATGAAGAGGATGAGATGACGACTGCAGTGCATCGCTCAGCCGATGTGAATGTGGTGTACGTGCCACCTGACGTAGATGAGGCAAGCGACCAGGAAACAATAAACGACGAGATTATTAAAGGCGAAAGGCGACGAGATTATTAAAGAGTATGGTCGAAATAGAATATGAGACGGCGGCGGCGGACACGGCTGGCTACGAATCGGAAGAGTATGAGGAGGATGAACCAATGCAGTCGTCGAAAAAAATCAAATCTCTGGCCAAATACGGTCGTACGACTTGGCGGAAGCGTGTCTTTCAATATTCCAAGGACATTGACGCATACCAAATCGAAGGCATCGCAAGGCAATTAGCTGGAAAATCGCCAGCAAAATTGTTCAGCCTTTTTCTTGATTCTCTATTGGTCGCTTGAACCGGGCCTGGGTGTCCCGACCCGATTGTGCGCGGTGCAATGCCTCGATGCCTGATGTTGTACTCAAGTTGTTGGAGAACGTTTCATCGCCCTCCGCTCATCGGATTTCTTTCGACAACTTTCCACTTCGTTTCACCTCATGTGCCTTCTAAGCGATAGTCGATTTTTTTCAATAGGAACAGTTCGAGTAACCTGCATTGATGGAGCCAAGTTACCCGATAAACTCAAATAAGGAGAGTGTAAAACATTATATTAGGCGGAAAAGAAACTCTTTGTGGACCGGTGGCGAGATAATGCGCTCGCCACAGCACAGCGTTATGATCGCACTCAAAAGAAATATGTAAACATCAATCAATGTTCCCCGAATGATCAAGGAATGATAGATCAATCAAGGCATGGGAGGCGTCGAACTCCACGACAACGCCTTGGGGAATTATCGTATTGGAATCCGCAGCAAAAAATGCTGGTGGCCACTTTTAACAAATACGCTCTCGAACATGGTGGTAAATGCCTGGAAGTTGCATTGCTTGGTGGCACAAAGCGAGGTGAATAAACCGATGTCCTAACTGAAATTTCGATCCGAAGTAACTCAAGCTCTTTTGTCGGCGGACAAGCCTGCTATGGATGATGTTCCTGCTTCAATAGTGCCACCACAATTACCCAATCAGAATGCATCACGCCATTTTCCGAGTCAACGCGAGAAGGGCATTCCACCACTTCGATGCAAATTTTGTAAAAAAACCAAAACTCCCTTTATTTGTATCAAATGCGATGTTAATTTGCATCGAAAATGTTTTGATAAATATTTCATGCATAAATAATGTTCTTAAATAAACATTTTGTAAAAATAATCACTAATATTGCTTTCTAATAAACATTTCTCTTCTTGTTCAATAAAACTATGTATTTCATTTATTTATATGTATTGGCCCAAGGGGTCATAAAATACCCCTGTCTTATCGGGAAAACCGTATGAGATAGCCGGAAAATTTCAACGGAATTTTCTTGATTAGCCCTAAATTAACCTAGGTTCCAAAATTCAACTAAAAATTCAAACGGAATCTGGTACCGGGCCAAAATGGGTTAAATGACACGAGGCTTAGCGCAGAACTATAGAAGGTGGCGAACACAATAGATCAGCAATGGTCGCAGTGTTACAAGGCTCGTAAAGACCTTAGAAAAGCCCCACACAACAAATAAATAAAAAAATTAAAAAAAACATACCTCGATTAACTAAACAATCGTTTTTTTGCGCTGCTTCTAAACACGTGCCGACAGGCGAACAGGGTGGCTGCCGCAAGGTGAAAGAGGCGCAGGGTTATTTTTTTAATTCATCCTCCCGAGAGTGTCCGATGAAGGCAGTATTACTGCCTTTAACACCCTATCCATAAATTAAATTAAATAATAATAAATATTATACATTTATATTACGGGTTTTTAACGGCTTTGCAATATGCATAATTTAACGACTACGTTTAATATAACACGTGTCACATTTTCACACGAATTTTTGTCTGACATCATTAACAATATACGTAACAACAAATTGAAGTGTGTCTCTCCTCATCAGCGATAAATTATTTTCTTTCATTCCACGAACCGTATATTCTTAGGTACTTTTGAACATGTTTATTTTTGAACATGTCAGAATATTGGGTATATAAACAGCGATATTTCCTGTATAAAATCACTCTTTTCACTTGATCTAACAACGATGGTAAGCGTCTCTGTGTACATTAATTAATATATAATAAATATTTATTAAATATTAATATTTGTGTTTATCTACTCTCTGTCTGGCTGAGGTAAAAATCGACTCAAGATTGGGAACCTGGTCTTCGCACAGCATCATAAACGGGAGACCAGGCCACTCTGAATAGGTTTCTACAATATTATATTTTTGTTCGCGTATATAGCAACGCTGATTGATGTACAATAGGTATTAATTGAATGTAGGAGGCATCTGGGATAGTTAGCGGTGAATCAGCCAATTAAAACTCAGCAGACAGATGAAAACTTTTCCACTTAACTAGCGGCCGTTGATTACGTCACTTGATTGGACTCGAGTCTCTATCTCCTTTATATCAATAATATGCCTTAGCAGAATCTGATATAGGTATGTACTTATTATGTGATTGTTTATTACGATATAGGCGATTATATCAAATAGACGGTCCTTATGTGTACTCCGCTATCTCGCATTTTGAGGCAATGAAATGATTCGAGGAGACATTGGATCGATGAAAACCAACAGAAAAATGGGGGCCTCTGCTCTGAGGAGCTTTGCGGAGAAAAGTGATAAATGGAAAATAGGAAATTATAAATTATAAATGGTTAAGAGAAGGATTGGTCGCTGAGATAAAAACATCCAAAACTACCCCAAAACAAGAAAAAAAAATAAAAACGCTTCTGCCATTGCAAAAGGTGAAAGAGCATAATGTTTTGTATCAGTATTTGGTAAAACGAAATTTAATTGACGGAAGCTCCGATATCACTATAAACTGTTATCACTATAAACATCCAGTGCTTATAGACGATCACGCATTGTGTGAGTCAGTGGATGGTCTTTGTTCAAGGCCTGTGACGTATTCAGCTGGGTAATTGCTTTTTAGCGGATCTTCATGTGATTCAGGTCCATTGGACCAGGCTTTCCTAGTGTGGCGTTATAGCAGGTAGGCAGGTATCTCGTGACGATCGCACACATCTCGTGACGCGTCAGATAGCCTCGCGCTGGCCGCCGCCACCGCGTTGCCCTCGGTTCTAATCAATATTGGTATCTAATCAATATGGTATCTAATCAATATTGGTTAGGGCGCTCCGCGCTATGCTAACTTTGTAATATTTATTCATTATTATCTTAATTGTTTTACGAGATAATGTCATAATGTTATAATATTTCAAATTTCAATGCGATCATTTTACAGTTATTCTTTTTACGATCCGTATAGTAGTTTAAAAGTTATGGTCGTTTTTTCTCAAGGCCATCGACTTCACGCGCAAAACTGTCCCGGGCAGAAGTGACGACTAAATTTTTACCCCGTGATTAGAGGGGTTAAATAATAAAACGTTTTTTTATTAAATATTTGTGGTTTATTTATTTATTTATATAGATAACTCTATATTTTCGAAATGTACTCATTCACTTAGACGTACTGATAGCCACGTTGACACCGGTTCTCCTCGTTGTTACCGAAGTTAAGCAGCGTTGGGCGCGGTCAATACTTGGATGGGTGACCGCCCGAGTGTATGACTGCGTGATACTATAAATGTCCACCTAAAATAGGCAACAAGGCGGGTTCCACAAAAAGGCACATGCCTTGTGGGTAAAAATTTAAAAAAAAGTTCTTTTAATTGATACTAAACATGAGGCTTTCTATCTTTTTTTTTTTTGTTTAGGTCCCTAAAAGTGTTTAGGTGTTTTATTTGGTCTGTTTAGGTCCCTAAAAGGTCATATGAGATTCTTCTTCTCTCACCATCTAAATAAAATCTACCAATTGATCAAACAAAATATTTTCTTTGTTATTTTTATATTAGATACGTACACTTTTGTCCTCGGAAAAATCTCCGCTACGGCCATATCGCTTGATTGGTGCCCGAAAGTCTTCATTTAAGCCTCGCTATCTCGGGTATCTCGCATGACATCAATATTCGCGCAGCGGCAGCCATCTGCATGGTAATGTAAATATGGGGAAAGATAATATAGTGGGAAGTTTTCTGTTCCTTCATCTGTTATTCTGTCCGCTTTTCGCAATGGTAGGGCGCGTCTCAAGATGTTTGTTATTCATGTGAATTTCGCCCACAGATAAGGGTGTGAAATCTGACAGATTTATACCGAGAGATAGCATTGAATAAGAACTTTGCATTGTTTAGCAAATTCGAAATATCTTAATAGAGTATATAAATCCAATATCATGTAATGTTGACCTTAGTTTCTTTATTTGGGCGGATATTTAGCTTCAGGATTTTTAACAGGAAAATGTGCAATCGGTTTGATATAAAGTGGATTTGGTATCTACGTTTGTTTGTTTGATTGAAAATTTCTATAGCAAACACAATGGGCTCGATTGCATTTCTTCGTGAACTAAAATCGGAAATTAGTTCGTGGGAACGAGACAGAGCAACACGCTACAGCGAAATGTGAAATGAACGGTTTTCATTTTTCGCATTAAAAGTACCCACCAAAGATAAAGCATTTTAATCTAACACCGCACGAAATGTGTTCAAATTTATTCGGACGAGTATAAGATCGACAGGTAGTTTTTATAGACGACCGTTCATTTCATATTCCGCTCTAACGTATTGCTCTATCTAATAGTAGTAGTAGTTTAATAGAATAACTTTATTGTGCTATAAAAACATTACTTAATTAATATTACAATGGTTTTATAGGGAAAGACAATTTTTACACAAATGGTGGACTTATCGCTATAGCGATATCTTACATTCAACCATTTATCGCTATAGCGATATCTTACATTCAACCATTTATGGATATAGCGATATCTTAGTATCTCGTTCGCTTAAACTAATTTAAGTTTAAGTTTACAAAGAAACGCAATCGGGCCCAATGTATTACAACATGGTGGGTACCAATTGGCAATATCTTACGATTTAACCACCAGGGTAGTAATGATTAAATGTTTATGTTGGAAAATTTATATATATCAAGTGTAATTTTCCTAAAGTAGCTGTCATAATATAGGCATGTAATTACATAATAAACATAATAAATAAAATAAACAAAAGAAAAGAATAACATAATAATATGTCCATATCTAATAAATATCGAAGAAAGGAACAGGATATAAAGAAAGGACGTGGGGAGGGGTAAATGTAACCTAATAGATTTTTAAACCCTATCAAATCTCAGGGTCAAAGGCACAGATTTCCATATTCGGGTCGCCTGTACTGCAAATGACTGCAATGGACATAAATGTTGATGAATGCTGACTTCAACTTTACCCTATTTGGGAGCTAATGAGACTTGTCGCAGTTTGGCCACTAAGACCCAGTTGTATAGGGTCGGTCAAATGCACGGGTCAACACCCATCCGGCGGACTCCACGTAGAAGTGCGAGCCAGGGTAGTACGCTGACCTGGCTCGGAAGAAATTGTCTGAATTGGAAGAAAAAGTCTGAATTGGAAGAAATTGAAATCATACGAAATACGGCTCGCGAGGAACCCAAAAAGGCTTCAAAGCGGCATCCAGAGAGGTAACAGGAGCGCCGAAGAAAGTTCGCTCATCACCACTGCTTCTGCATGACAACATAAAGCCACAGATTTCACAGCAAACAGTCGCAAAGTTGCAGGATTTGCGACTGGAGACACATGGTCAACCACCGTACTTGCCAGACTTTGCTGGAATATAGTTTTTTTTTCAGAATTTAGATAACTTTTTAAAAGGGAAAAATCGACTTTGAGGAGTCTGTGAAAAACACCTTCAAAGCATTCATTAATTGTCCACTAGAATTTTACAGTAGAGGAATTAAGCAACTCTCATTAAAATGACGAATCTGCATATATAGGTAATAGGAGTCAATATTGTGGCCATTTGTGAATGGTGTGCGCTTATGGGTCTACTAGTCATCCCTTTGAAATCCCAGGCTATACTCACTGGAGGTCGTAAGCTGCTCTCCAGAGTAAACGTAAAGTCCCTTTCGCCTTTAAAACTGAGCCATATCGCCATACCCTTGTCGCAAAGAGTGAAAAATCTTGGTCTTATTGTCGATGAAAATTTCTCCGGGCAACCACACGTGAACGAGGTAAGTCGGAAAATATTTGCTAGTTTTCACCCCCTGCAAACGCAGATGTGGCTTATCTCGATTTATCAGAAAAACTACTCAAGAAACTTGAACGTTTGCAAAATTTATGCATTTGATTCATCTTCGGTCTACGTAAGTATGATCACGTGTTCGAATATAGGGCACGGTTAAATTGGTTGCCAGTTCGCCAAAAGAGAAACGTTCTTATACTTGCTCTCCTCTATCGTATACTCTCCCAATCAACACCATCCTATCTCCAAGAGCCTTTGAACCATTAAGTTCCCACGGTCTCGTACTACGGTCAGCCTCTGACAGATACTAAAAATTCCGTGTCATAATACTGATTTTTATTCCTACTCTTTTTGTGTCCATGGTGCGAGACTCTAGAACGATATCCCGGCAAATATACGAAACTCGCCTTTTTTACTATTATTTAAGACTCACCAAGACTTTCTCTCCTCTTTATTTCCATAATGCGCGCATGTACCACTGTGATTAGGTTAGTTGTATGACATTGCCATGTGGCAATAAGCTCGCCTTTTTTTACATTATTCATTGCAAATTAAGAGTATATGCAATGATTATTATTATTATTAGATTGAAAGATTATTAGTATTATTAATATTTCTATTATTTTATTTTTATTTTTCATGCAAAGGTTTTGGCCATACATTTCTTTATAGAACGGCAACTTCATAGGTAAGGACGCAATATAATAAAAAATCTTTTTTTATGTTGCATGTGGATGGTTAGGATCGGAAAAGGTAGAATCTTTGGAAAAGCGATTGTTGTTCGCACATTGAAATATATTTTAAAGTTGCCACGTCGTTTGACAGCCCTAACTTCAGGGATTCTCATTTTTCGGTTGTCGATATCACAATTCTGGACTTGGTGTCGCTCAATGGTACGCTACGTATTTCATTTATTTGTTTTCTCATTCGTCTTCACCTATTTACTATATTCATAGACAGGACAAACGCGTCGATGATTAGACACATATTTTTTATTGCGCCAGGGCCAAAGGACTGACAATTCATATACCTGGGTACGGGTGCGATTATAGAAACAGATACTGGTGATTCGTTGTACTGTCACTCGCGACTTTAATACATACCAAGCAATCAATTTTTTAATGAATTTAGTAAAAAAATAATTTTTGATCCTGTTTTTGATTGACCAATAAACTGGAGTCAAACGACAGCTTTAATTATAGCAATTAGCCCGTTATAAAAAGTTATATTTTCAGGATATTAACACATGGAGTTCTAAAAACGCGTAATCAACAAATTTGTAATTTGGCACTACCGAAATATTTCGTATATATTTTAAACTGACCATTTTTTATTTTTTTATTATTTGTTTTATTATTTATCTTTTCTAATGTCTTTATGAGCCTTGTAATACTGCGACCATTGCTGATCTATTATGTTCGCCCTCTGCTATAATTATGCGCTAAGCCTGGTGTCATTTAAGAACCGCAACAGGCTTTTGGCGCCAGATTGTTTTACCTTCTCAGGTTGGAGGTAATGACCACCCAAGTGAGTGTATCTTTTACGCATCAGCGGGCCACACTCTCACATGAGGTGCAGGGGAGTTTCCTCTGCCCCTTGGCAGAACCTGCACATTTTCATGTCCCGGAGCTTGAGGTTGTACGTATGTTTGTTCAGGCCACAATGCCCCGTGAGCGCCCTCACCAGTATTCGTAGATTGTTTCTATTTAGCGATAAGGCCTCACGGGTAGTCTTACGGTCGTAAGCCTCAATTAGCGCTTTGGAATAATTCAACCCTGGCGTGTTGTTTCAGTGGTTGACGGTAAACTGACTATAGTGCCATTAGAATTATGATATTTTATCGCCGATGACTGAACGGTACTGTTACTGCAAAATACTGAAGTAAAAATGCACCAAGAATGAAGCAATCAGCT
Organism: Micropterix aruncella; assembly: GCA_944548615.1. Lineage (NCBI taxonomy): Eukaryota > Metazoa > Arthropoda > Insecta > Lepidoptera > Micropterigidae > Micropterix > Micropterix aruncella. Next base: position 38,759,299 of record OX155950.1, read on the forward strand.
GTCATATACCTATTTTTTCGATCATAAGATAATTAAAGCAATAAATCAAATTGCAAATATCAAATTACAGATACCCCAAGTCTCATTGTCCCACTGACCTGACCTTACGTAACTATGGTGTGTAAAATTTCTTTTCCTCTTGGTTTTAGATGATTCTAAAACCACTAAGCAAACTCAGAAATCCTGCAATGACGTCTTGAATCGAGCAAGTGAATAATTAGATCGGTCGTACTGCAATCGTAACGAAAAAGTCGCCGTAAGCATTCCTGGATTGAAGCCAAATGAAATGAAAGCAAAATAAATAAAGGCAAGTAGAATCTCGTGATAAATTATATTCTCCGACGAGTAATAGTACAAAAAAGACAAAGATAGAGTTTAAGATAACAAAGTTTAATCAAATGCCGAACCGTCGAAAAAATATAATAAATCCTTGAAATAAATTATTTTCAGAAATAACTAGTTTGAGTAGGGGATAGATCCAGATGAAGATTGCTTTATCTTATTAAATGAGCTGCCAGTTTTAAGAGCAATTGCCTGCATGAATACAAAAATGTTTGTTTAAAAGAACATTGCTTGTATTTCGCATTGCCAAGAAGAAAGTTGTTATAATTAATAAGTACAATAAATCTTTTTATTTTCAAGAAAAAAGGCGTGCGGCGGTATTGTTTGGCGGCAATATCTATCAGCTAAAATATAAACTGAAAACTAGAAAAAAATATAATAACAGATGAAAACTTATTATTAAAATTAAATAAAGACGCAAAGGAAAGGAAGTAGACGATGGAAGGAAAGGTATCCGAGATCGAGAGGGGGGAAGTAGAGAGCTGGTTATGATATTGTTTTAGGTGTACGTGATCCTTGAGCCTGGCCTTGAATGTGATGCCGGGGGCTGTTCTGTTATTATTTGTTAAAGCATTCTAGGGCTGTGAAGTTTCCACGGAGAAGCATTATGAGACTTAAACCATTACAATATATTTTTATGCCATTTTCTATGCAGCTTGAAAATATTGAGGAATTTCACAAATTATTTTAGCAATGAGAACCTGACTGACTAATGTCGAAATGACAGAATATTTCCCCAAATCCAAAACTTGTAATAGGTATTATTTTCTAAAGATGCCTTGCAATAGTTTTTGAACGTATTCTACTGATTGTTAATCTGAATAATCTCCTGATAAAGAGGGTAGTTTTTAAAACATATGATTGTCATAAGTCTGGCAGATGGAATGCATCTGCCAGAGTTATGACGTTAAATATCATTTTGAACATGATTCCACTTGTATTTAGATAAAATAATCATGTAATATTTATTAGCAAGGTTACTACTAATCAAACTACTTAAGAATGTTTTCCAGTACACTCTATTGTGTCCCTGTAAAATAAAAAAAAGTCAATCATTCCTCTTCGAAATTACCAATTTACTAAAAGAAATCGTGGCCTCAACGTAGCGTACATTGTTATTAAGAAGTGCTTTTGATGAATTAAACATGTAAAATTTTACACTTAAAAATAACTAAAGCTTTTAAGCGCACTCAATGTATGAAACACTCTTGGCAATCGCTGCTACAGCTTTAGCTATTGCTGCTTCAGCTTTGGTTATCTTCTGGTTATATTAGCATACTCACGGAGCAGACAGAAATTATCATAAATGAGGATCCCAAAGTCATTTCAGTGAAAAGTTTAGTTAAACCAATATCATTGGCTATCTATTCACTTGCGTCGGCAAGCATAAATTAAGGAATTTTCAGCATTCAAAGGGCAGAGCATAACATGAAAATTAATAATAATTCGTAATTTATATTCCGTTAAAATTAAATGAATTGGTTTTATAATAGTATGTCTCTATAATAAATTTATTATGCAATCTGGATTATAAAAGAAAAGGTTGCCCTATCATGCAGGACTGTATTAAAACGTTGATTAACCCATTGTATGCCGAGGCTTTGCACCAGACTACAAAAGGGAGCCACCATACAAATTTTCTACTACGCAATATTTCGTATTTGGCGGGGAAACTATGAGAGATATGTTTTAAAATATATCATAGCGTTTAGTGTACAAATTTCAGCTTAATGAAATGAAGCGGTTGGGAGCTATCGTGGAGGAATACACACACAGACACACAGACGTGCGTTTACAATACTTTCCTTCCGCATGAAAGTATTTGATATGGTCTTTGCAAAAGGTTTTTGGTTATTGTTTCATAAGCCCTCAGCTAAAGATAGCAATAGATATAAACCTCTTAATATATTTTTATATTTTCCTCTTTTCTACTTCCAATATCTCCATCAACATTACGTCGCAGGCTTAGAAGCAAAAACTATCGTGATATGTGCCTGTATGATATTTCTGAAAATCGAGGGGCCAATCTATATCACATTAATTGCTGAATAGGCTTTTGTCCTTTCCTCTATTAGCCTTCTCAGACATTACGGCGTTTCTCTTTTCGGCATTCGTTTACTAAGAATTATTATGTTATATTTTATCGAGTTACATTTATCAATAGATATATAATATGCTTTCTCATACAGATATATTCTCTGTCATTTAAGGTACGAGTATGATGTACATGCTCTTGTCTTGTTCGAAATGTAAGTGTTTTCAGAGGTTTTGTTGTGTTGAAGATACGATTTTCTATATTTTTTTTGTAAAAGATACGTTTTCCTGCAGAAGGTTGACTCCTAGGGGAAACTAGCCCTAAGGCCAGAGGTCTGCCCGGGCTCGCACTTCATGCGTGGAGGCCGCCGGATGGGTGTTGACCCGTGAGTGTGACCAACCCTGAACAGAATGAGTCTTCGTGGCCAACTCAGCAAAGGCCCATTAGCTCCCACTTGCGTTCACCAGATCAGCATGGGTGGGTGCAGAGGATGAGGGGTCCGACACTTTGCTCCATTATGACATCTGGCCCTTGTATTTGAATGAAAGCAGATACACTTATCCTACGCAACGTTGAGTGGGATAAGTATGCCTACTTCCATCTTAATTCAAGGGCCAGATGTCATCATGCGTAGCGTACGTTGCGTACGTAGAATCAGAGTGGCAGACCCTTTACAGTATGCTATCCCATGCGTAAGACCAGTGTGTTTCTAGAACTTACGTTTGCAACGCGTCAGACACAATAGAACGTCGGTGCGCGCACAGAGAAAAACATGCGAAAGTACATAAAGAATCTTCCTTCATAGTATTCCAAATTCAACATCAATGTATTGTATTCTCCAAATTTTCTCTTTGTATATTTACCTCATGAATCCAATATCTGCTCGTCTAAACTTTTATGGTTTTTGTAATGCAGACTTAATTAATAAAAATTAAAAAATTCAGTGACTCGACCTCATACTCAGTCTCAGAATCAGAATACATATTGTAAAGCGGTTGTACACAATACAAATGCAACTTCTGAGAAGAGAAAGCAGTTTCTAATGCCATATATTCTTTGCATACTTGCGGGAAAGGTGGCAGAAGTGTGCATACCAGCATGGGAGCGTTGCATCGTAAAGATTGAGTACGTAGTCTCAGTCTGTCCGTACCCTAAACTTTATAGTGGCTAATCCCACTCTTTAGGGCGAGCCCCCCTCCGCACCTCCTCCCTCCCTCCCTCCTCTCTCCTGTCCCGACATCAATGTTCAATTTAAATTGAGGGAATTCGCATGCAGCAAATGCGACCGTTCGTTTACATGGTCGGAAGTTTAAAAACACATTATAATTGTATACAAATTGCATAAATTCTCATGTGTAGTATGCGGACAAATAATATGAGAATACAGAAATTTTAATGCAACAATTTTATAAAAAAAATAGACCTATGGACTTTGTTAATACGAAGACAAAGAAATATTCATGTAGAGAATACAATACACGAGAAACGTTTTTAGAAAGAAAATCAATTGAAAATCCACATATATGTAGACTAACTCCCTCCCTCTCACCCTCCATGCTCTCCCTTCCTTTATACCACTCTTTTTCATACCTGTCTTATCTTCCTTGATACCCTTCTCTCTCCCTCTCTCCCTCCCTCATATCACATTTTACAATGTGGTTTTGGCCCTATGACGCATCTGTGTACTGAATTGCAAGTCTCTAAGTCCAACAGTTCGAGATTAAAGTATGACTACCGCGCCCTCTGGTTAACCGATTTCAACAATAATCTGTTTAACATTTGCCAAGACCAAATGATGCCTGCGTGCCAAATTTCAGCTCAATGTAATGAAGCTATTGGGAGCTATCGTGGAGGAATACACACACACAGACACACAGACGTGCGTTCACAATACTTTCCTTCCGCATGAAAGTATTTGACATGGTCTTTGCAAAAGGTTTTTGGTTATTGTTTCATAAGCCCTCAGCTAAAGATGGCAATAGATTTGAACCTCTTAATATATTTTTATATTTTCCTCTTTTCTACTTCCAATATCTCCATCAATATTACGTCTTGGGCTTAGAAGCAAAAACTATCGTAATATGTGCCTCTATGATATTTCTGAAAATCGAGGGGCCAATCTATATCACATTATTTTATTTATTTATTTATTTATTTATAACGTACAAGAACAAAAAAATACAAGGACATGCATACTGTTGTACATGAGGAATAATTAAGAACAAACATTATAATAGCGAAAAACATAGCTCTATGGATATAAATATGCTAGCATATCCGAATGAGGCGAAATCGCACAACCAACTAGACCTAGAAGGTCTGTCTCTGGCTGTGCTGTGTTATACCAACTGTATTTTTGTAACTCGCGAACTGACGAAGGTGATCAAATTTAAATATTTCTAAATCTAACAAATGTGTTGTTTACACAAATTAAAGTAAAATTTAAAGTAGAAAAAAAAAATATATATGTATGCAATTAAGGGCTAAAAATAAAGTAAACTTTACATTATATACAATAAATTTAAGTGGAAAATAAGTAATAATATATACAAATATATGAATAAACACTACATTCTAGTATATATGTTTAAGAAAATGATATGTAATATTGCACAATTTTACAAATACGTATTTTTTTTAAATATTCACCCTACAGTATTAATAAGGTCTTTAGTTTTTGAACGCCCAATATCTAGAAGCCAGTTTTTTACTTTACCTTTAAAAGTTGCATAATTTTTCACGTTTTTCGTGGTTTCACATAGTGAGTTATAAACTTTCGGGGCGATAAAAAAACATTGTCTTCGGGCAAATGTGCTTTTAACCTTTGGAATTGTGAAAAATTCCTTACCAGCATTTCTCGTTAAGTACAATTGTTGACTTCTTGCTCTGTACTCTTTAGTTTTGTGAAAGCTTACAAGGCACTGCTTAATAAATAGCTGGCAGATATCCAAAACCTTAAACTCCGCAAAGAGGTGGTTTGAACTGTACCGAGGAGGCTTTTTGTTTATGACTCTTATTAGTAACTTTTGTGCTTTTAATAGTCGAATAATTAATTGCTGAATAGGCTTTTGTCCTTTCCTCTATTAGCCTTCTCAGACATTACGGCGTTTCTCTTTTCGGCATTCGTTTACTAAGAATTATTATGGTATATTTTATCGAGTTACATTTATCAATATATAATATGCTTTCTCATACAGATATATTCCCCGTCATTTAATGTACGAGTATGATGTATATGCTCTTGTCTTGTACGAAAATAGGTTATAATTCTCATCTTCAGTGAATTAACTTCCAGTAGTCTATATTATATTATAAATGGCATTAGGCAAATAATTAATGACATATACCTGATCAATTGGAAGAGTTGAGAGTGCATTAAGAACTTCTGAATTTAAATCTTTATCATGGAAATTATATAGTATCATAGTGAAATAACATGAAAATTCTCTTTATTGCACAATAAAACATTTAAGTACATTTAATACAGGGTGCCAAGATTATCCAAAGCAACAGTAGTTTTTCGCAGCTGTTAGCATACCTGACAGTGGTAACTTTCAAGGGAGAGGTAAAGTATTGTGAACGCGCTTTACAAAAATCGAGACGAAGAGGGATATATACATTTTGATCCCTCCCCCCCACATCTGAGATGAATAAGACCATTTCCAGACTGAAGTCTGTCTGTGATTCTGTATGTGTGTGTCTGTGAGAGTGTGTATGTATCTGTGTGTATTCCTCCACGATAGAGCCCAAACACTTCATCCGATTGAGCTAAAATTTGGCATGCAGACATTATTTCGTCATAGCAAGACTTGAAAGATTGTGGTTGAAATCAGTCTACCAGAGGGCGCGCTAGTCATATTTCATTTTAGAAATATTACAGTTAGAGACTTGAAATTCAGTACAAAGAAAGCTCGTTGGACCGAAATCACGTTTTGGTTGGAAAATATCGTATAAAAGCGATGCAAATAACATTCAAAATCCGCCATATTTAAGAAAATTTATTTATTTATTTATTTTCGGGAAACATACAGCGCTTCATTAATTATGACTAATTATCTTAATACAGTGTTTCGCTGGCCGATTAATTGTTTCCTACATTATTTTCTTATAAGGTAAATCAAAAGTTGCATTGCACTTAATTAAAAAAGAAACATTACAATCGAACTATTGCAAGGATAGGAAAGGAGAGGGATGGGATATATGTAGGATAGGATATAGGTATTCAAAATATACTCTTTGCTATTCTCATTTTCGCCCTGAGTGTTTTGAAATAATTTGTATTTGTATATTATATACTCAGTTCCTAGACGCCTAGTGAGCTAAGGACAGCCTCGCTGAATTTAGGTTGGTTCAAGTAAGAAATGTCGATATCTTCGAATCGACTATTATATGAGGTCAGCAAGCGGTGCATAACAGAGTTTTGGGCGTAACTAGTGCTCACACGAGGGATTTCGAATGTACGAGTAGAGCGAACCATTCGTGGCGGAACCAACAATGACAGTTTCTTTACCAAATGAGGGCTATGCATTTTGTTATGAATTATTTAATATCATATCAGCCACTGTGCGGCGGTCTTCCAGTGAACACATACTAAAATAGTTCAGCCTGCTCTTGTAAGTTTAAGTCGCAAGTGCTCACGATAGTCCAGGTATCTAATAAAACGTCTCTGGAGGCCCTCCACCCTATTTTTATACACCCCATATTGCGGATTCCAAATCTGCGATGCGAACTCTAAGGTGCTACGAACATAGGAAAAGTAAAGTGTTTTAAAGATGTTAATGTTCGAAAATGGTTTACATATTTTATTAACAAAATACAGTGTCCTCAACGCCTTGCTAACAATACTGTTGATGTGTTGGTCGAACTTCAGCTTTTGGTCCAGTTGTACCCTTAAGATCTACATACTACATATTTTTTGGAGAAACACAAATGTAATACCACGAAAAAAACTACAATTATACTACGAATTGGCGAGCGGGGGGAGTTTCGGTTGGCGTTATTGGGGGTTTTCGGCGTTGATTGTCTACCTGCCGGGAAAGTGTTGCGGTGACACAACCAAATTTTTTTCTCAAACTGGTAATTTTATCATCTCGTTCTCTGAACATTCGTAAGTTATCCGCACCGAGGATGAACCAATCAGACACTTCCGTCTGCACAGTCGCTACCTCCTTTCACACGGGAGCACAAAGGTATTCGTTTAAGTGACGAGCCGAATGGCAATAGAGTAAGCTACAGTTTTGCCTTAAAAAAACATAGATGGGCCATTTCACACAAATTATTTTTATAACGACTGCCCACAACAATATGTGTGTTTAGGGTTAATGCGTGTATGTTTTCCGAGTCTCTATTCCACCATAACTTCTTAATGCTTGAACCGATTTAAACGTGTGTGGTAGTTAGAATCGATATGTTGTTCCGAGCGTCATAGGGTAAGTGCGACGACCCTTTGCTCATATAAAAGGAGAAAGCAGAGTCTTCGATATAATTTGCCGTATTCCGAGTTGGTTGTGTTATGACAGTCATTATTTGTCAATTTTTAATTTGTCGTTCGTCTTCTTCTCGGCCACCAGAAATAAAACCTATAGGACCAGCAACTAAGAGAAGTTTTTGGAATATTAATTTAGCAAAGAAATTATGCAAAAAGTTTCATTATTATACTCCACAAAAGATTATGAATCTTTTAGTGACCGTATTCGGTTCTTAACAATTAATCCCATTCTAATAAAATTACGTATTCATACTCGGAAAAAGCCAGTATGCGTTAATTATGAAACTCAGTTTTTATCTGAAGAATCGTTCATCGAAGAATCGTTGTAATGGGTTAAGAGTTTATGAATTTAAGTTTCCGTTTCTTTATTCAACCATAACTTCTAAACGCTTGAACTGATTTATAAAGTATATAGTATCGTTAGCATCGTTATGTCATTCCAGGTGACAAAGGGTACCTAAACTGTCCAAATGTCAATAAATTATATATATACATTGTGTTCATTATCAAACGTAAGGTATGATTGAGTAGATAATGGACATTATTATTATCAAATAATGCGCAATGGTTTTTAAACTCTGGATGTTTACAGAGGTAACGTTTCAATGGGGCCGTAACGATGTATCGGTAAATTAAATTTTGTTTCAACGAATATAGTTTCAATAAAGAAATTTATTTATTCCTTAAAAACAGGCTTTTTCGCGAGAACAAATTGTTTTTAAAAATTATATATACAAAATTAGTTTTTGTACCGGCGGCCGTATTTAATTTTTTTTAATGATTGTTTTGGTTTTTCTTACGTTTTTCATTCGATTAGGAATAACGATTGGTAAGATTTGTGAATAGCCGTTCCTTCACCTTGAATTAGATTGTATTATGAAATAAGGTACCTATTTATGAAATAAACACAATCTTAGGAATTATATTTCATATGCTTTAAAATTTTATGACGCGAAATGAGTCTGTATTTACTAGTTGTTCTCACAGCTTGTTGACATAACAATAGGAAGTAAATCAAAAATCGGTTTATCATGATATACATGCAACTCCGGAGCGTACACAGCAATAGTTGCTCCGGAGCGAGCGAGGCGGTTTTTGGAGCAAGATTAAAAAAAAGTAATTTCGCCAGAGCAACGGGCGTGTGCTCCTCACCACGTCCGAATAGATACTCAAACCAGCAGCGGAAACCGATATACTTATATGTAGCGGCATTATCAAAGCGAGAGATAAGAGCGTGAGTAAAAGAGATGGAGATCGCGGTGAAATTATTGATATTTCAGTGGTTCAGCAAAATGCTCATCGCACGAGATACATTTAATATCAGAGGGAAAAGAGGACGTTTTAATTTTTAATATAAACAGCCTCTACCTACATATCGAATCAGATTACATCCTTATTTGCGAACGTGTAAAAATTGTACATGTATCTATTAATCTATACTAATATTATAAAGTTTGTGATGTTGTAGGAAGTAATCTCTGGAACTACTGAACCGATTTTGAAAATTCTTTAACCAATAGAAAGGCACGATATTTGTGAGTGTCACAGGCTATATATTAATCCGAAAAATTAAAAGACTTTTTCGTGGTAGTTGTATTTGCAAAGTAAGTCGGAGAATAAGCGGTCGAACGAAAACGTTTCTAACTAACGCTGCCTTAACGATGAGTTATATGATTAAGTTTTAGAGAATCTATACTAATATTATAAAGAAGTAAAGTTTGTGAGGCTGTAGGAAGTAATCTCTGGAACTACTGAACCGATTTTGAAAATTCTTTTGCCAATAGAAAGCCACGTTATTTGTGAGTATCATAGGCTATATATTAATCCGAAAAATTGAATGACTTTTTCGTGGTAGTTGTATTTGCAAAGTAAGTCGGAGAATAAGCGGTCGAACGAAAACGTTTCTAACTAACGCTGCCTTAACGATGAGTTATATGATTAAGTTTTAGAGAATCTATACTAATATTATAAAGAAGTAAAGTTTGTGAGGCTGTAGGAAGTAATCTCTGGAACTACTGAACCGATTTTGAAAATTCTTTTGCCAATAGAAAGCCACGTTATTTGTGAGTATCATAGGCTATATATTAATCCGAAAAATTGAATGACTTTTTCGTGGTAGTCGGATTTGCAAAATAAGTCGGAGAATAAGCGGTCGAACGAAAACGTTTCTAACTAACTCTGCCTTAACGATGAGAGATATATGATTAAGTTCTAGAGAAAAGTTGTAGAGCTTGATAATGCCTACAAAAAAGTCAGCAACAGCATATATCTAACTTTTCTATTTGAGTCACAAAAAGTAGTATTTTATATTAAAAAATTAATTTAAATCGTTAGGTCATGTTTATTGGTCATATTATCAGCAACTATGAATTCTTATCAAAATAAGTAAATTTATCGTCTAAAATGTTTAAAACAAAATACTACTGCATATAATTTCCCTTTTAATGCATAAATAGTTAAAGAGATAATACGCTCACAAATAAGACACTCACAAGAAAACACTCACAAATAACGCTATTATAGTCAAATTGGCATACAAATGCATACATACATATGCAGTAAAAATATGACCCTTCTTTTGGCAGTCAGGAAATAAATCATAGCACTCAGTACTAACCGAACCACACTCAATTTCATCACAGGTAAAAAGTTTTACCGCCCAACGAAGTGGGCACGGGTCAGCTAGTTTTATATAAAACGGGATATTAAATCTATTGCAATTTATAGTAAATTTCTTCTCTGGGCGACGAGGGAAAGGTGCTACAAAACTGCATTTCTCAATCTTTTTAAAAATAATTAAACGGCCGGCATTGCCCTTGGGTGCGTCAAACGATGATTGCAGAAGAGGGTTAGAACCATTCATTAATTATTGGGTTTTGAATATGTTCTATAATTATTCGAGATTGATAAACGACTAATGCGCGCCCTGGTGCACCGTTATCAACCACAACCTTTTCAACTCTTTCCATTACCAAATGATGCCAGTGAATATTGCCAGTTATAACGCTTGCGGAAGTAACGAGTGCCTGGATTACTTTATCGAGACGCGAGGGTTGCGCGACGGAGGTTGTAACGGTGTGTTCCAGCTGACTGACGATTTTTCAGCCCAGTTATAGAACACGGTTTTCTAAACTATTTCCAGTAGTATCCGGCTGGTATGATAAACAAAGAGATATTAGGACTGTATTGGATTTATGGGATAAATGGACGTTTCATAACGATGGAACAAATGCCAACAAATCATCAACCTTTTCGACGGTCGATCAGTGCCCCTGACAGGATGACGAGTTGCTTGGCTCCTACTTGATTCCACAAACTTCGACCGCGAAGATGCTGGACCGCACGCGCAATTCTTCAAACAGCACACACCAATTTGCAGCACGCACCAATTTACACGAGAGTTTTCGATGATTTTGCGACAATGAATCGACGGCGGGTAGGACACAACTCGAATGAACAAAGCGTCCGCGCGGTGTTCACTGCTCGCTTACGAGTGTGTGTGTGTGTGTCCAATGACGACGCGATACACGTAATAATTTGTCAGCATTGCGGGATTTGGATTGGAAGGTTGGTACAGGATTATACATACCGCCCACCTTGAATCTACCCAGTAAATTCAACGAAATGTTTGACACAATGCTAACAACTTGACGATTTTTTTTTGCTATAACTACAGAAGAGTTCGAATTAACTCTTACCTACGAAACTAATAAACATAAACACAATTGTTTTCCTAAACCTATATTATTCTACGTTATCCAAGATGTGCACAATGCAATAAACAAACATACCAGAATGTGAGGTAAATTCAAACAAACCCATTCACTATCTTACAGGTTATTATTGTCGGTGAGCTTTAACCTTGAATTTGCGTATTCCTCCGAGAACAACAATCTGTAACCCACTACATAGCACACGATGCGCACACCTGGACTGGATATGATTCAATTTAATTTATAGGAAGAGGGCAAAGTTTGACAACGGGTCTGGTTATCACTCCTTTGCTTGTACGAACTTCAGCGACGCGGACGACTCCATCATTCCCTGGATAAGTTCTCGTGATACGTCCGAGATGCCACTGCAGTGGCGGAATGTTATTTTCACGAATAATAACGAGAGTACCTTCCGCTAGGTTAGGACACCGATTTGTCCATTTGGTACGCGTTTGGAGAGTGCAAAAATACTCATTCGACCAACGTTTCCAAAACGACCGAGTGATTTGCTGAAGTAGTGTCCATCGATCTCGATAGTTGATTTTGCCATTATCTGTCTCTGCTTCTGGAAAGGTAGTTGCTGGACCTTGATGTAAGAAGTGAGCCGGTGTCAAGGCCTGCATGTCATTTGGATCAGTGCTCATGGGAGTTATAGGCCGAGAGTTCAAGGTCGCCTCAATTTGGATCAACACGGTGTTGAGCTCCTCATATGTTAGCACTTGATCACCAATTGCTCTTGATAGTAGCTGCTTTACCGACTTTATGCCTGCTTCAGCAAGACCTGCAAAATGGGGTCCAGATGCTGGATTGAAATGCCATTCGATTTCTTGTTCTGCCAAACTTTCAAATATTTGCTGGTTATGACGCTCTGACGACACGATTTCGGCCCATTCTGAGAGTTTACGACGGGCTCCCACGAAGTTAGTACCATTGTCGCTGTATATCTTCTGGATGGTTCCCCTTCGAGCTATGAACCTTCTTAATGCCGCTAGAAAGGCATCTGTAGAGAGTTCCGACACTAGCTCCAAGTGAATAGCACGACTCGAAAAACAAACAAATAGGCATATGTAAGCCTTGTATTTCCGAGCATTTCTCAATCGTCCGAGTGTGACATTAAAGGGACCTCCGTAATCTAGTCCAGAGATTCCGAAAGGTTTGGTTGATTTCAACCGATCTGCGGGCAGATTTCCCATGAACGGACTTAATGACGTCGGATTCGTTCGAAAGCATTTTACACATTTGCTTACTCTACGTCGAATTACATCACGACCCGACATTATCCAAAACTGGGTCTGAATGACGCAGTGTAGATTCTGTGGACCTGGATGCAGGTAGAACAAATGATAAAAGTCCACGATCATCGACGTAAGTGTATGCCTTCTAGGTAGTAGAAGTGGATGCTTCCTTGCATATGCGATTGAAGCATTTCGTAAACGTCCACCAACTCTCACTAGTTGATGGTCATCTAGAAATGGATTGAGTTTACGAAATTGAGGAGCTGGCTGTTTTCGAGCTTGTAAGTCACTAATGAGCGTTCTAAATTCTGTTGACTGAACCCAACGAACTCCAATTTCGAGGGCCAGCGCCAATTCTTTAGCGGACAATTGTCCAGAGCGACGATTTTCACTCTGGCGTATATTGTGGATGAAACGAAGACAATAACCGACGATATATTTAAAACGTGTTAACGACGAAGTTCTATTTAACACGTTTTCGATGAAATTTACTTCTTGATCATTACTTGGTTGAGGTTGTGACATTAACGATATTACTCGGTCTTCCAGGTGAACCGCTTCCTCAGTTTCCTTTGATAAGACTGAGCCCTTCATTGGCCAATTTTCCGCTGCTCCTTTGAGCCATTCAGGACCCGATTTCCACAATGGATGCTCAATCAGCTCCATTGGTAATAATCCTCTAGACGCACAATCGGCTGGGTTATGAGCAGATGGAACATATCGAAAATGTTCTGGCGAAAGTGACGATTGAATTTGACTAACTCTATTAGCAATGTATGTCTTCCATCTATGTGGCGAAGACTGAATCCATCCCAATGCTACTGTTGAGTCTGTCCATACATTCACCCTTGATATGGTGTGGTGTGGTTGCATTAAGTTTAATACATGACAAACTAACTTAGTTGCCAATAGCGTTGCACACAATTCCAATTTTGGCAAAGATACGCGTTTCAGTGGGGCGACTTTAGATTTTGCCATGATTAGGGAGACAACTACTTTCCTATCGGGCTCCTCGGTTCTCAGGTAGACGACTCCAGCATATCCTTTTTCAGAACTATCAGCAAAACTATGCAATTCCACATTTATAGCTGAGTCCAATTTTAAGTTCCTATGCAGTTGAAACCTAGCCAATTCTGGCAATTCATTCCTGAACTGAGTCCATTTGGCCACCACTTCTGAGGGAAGCTCTTCATCCCACGATACTCCTAATTGCCATAGGTGCTGAATAATCCACTTTCCATAAAAGGTAACCGGCGAAAGGAAACCCAGTGGATCATACAAACGAGCAACTTCTGACAAAATCCCTCTTTTGGTGATTGGTTCAGGAACGATGTTTACCTTGTAGGTAAATGTGTCCGATTTTGGCAACCAGATCAATCCCAATATTTTTGTGAAAGATTCTGACGTTTCATCAAATGCCCATTCCTTGACTGGTAGAGCACAATATTCTGGTGGTAATGACTGCAACAGTTCGATTCTGTTACTTGACCATTTCCGTAACGAAAATCCAGCGCGATCCATTAACGCAATAAGTTCTGTTTGTAGCGATATTGCGTCTTCTACCGTAGGTGTAGATGTTATAATATCATCCATGTATGTTGAAGACATTATGGCTTCTGATGCCGCTGGATATGATGATCCTTCATCCTGTACTAATTGTCTCAGGGTGCGAATAGCTAAATAGGGTGCGGATGCGACCCCGTATGTTACTGTTGTCAGACAGTATTCTTGAATAGGATCAGGACGGTCCCATCTCCAGAATATTCTTTGATACGACTGATGTTTTCCTGCTACAACGATATTCCTATACATTTGGCGAATGTCTGCTACTAATACTACTCCAAAAAACCGAAATGTTATAAGGAGATTGTATATTGACTGTTGTAGTGAAGGTCCAACATGTAAAATTTGGTTTAACGATGGGCCATTCACAGTTGTCATCGATGCATCAAATACAACACGAAATTTGCTGATGACTGGATTTGTTTTGTAGATACAATGGTGTGGTATATAATACCTTGCCTCTTCCATAGAGGTTCTTGCTGACGATGCAACCATATGACCTTGATTTAGATAATCTGTCATAAAGTCATTGTAGTGCATTCGCAGTTCTGTAGTTTTTTCCAAACGACGCTCCAGTAAGAGGAATCGACGCAATGCAGCTTGACGACTATCACCCAATGCTGGTGCTGAGGTCTTGAAAGGTAACTCGACGATGTACCTTCCACTTGGTGATCGCCTTACTGTAGACTGGTAATGACGTTCAGATTCCTCCTCTTCAGGACTCCTGAAATGTGAAGTAGTTGGCGGTTCTTCCACTTCCCAAAACGAACGAACGAGCAGGTCTAGTTTACTGTCCAAACCTGTGCAGAAGGCCTGCACGTGTGGTACTTTCTGTTGAGCTCTGCCAATTAGACAGTAACCCCAAATGCTTTCAATTGCACTCGGAGAGCCACTTGGACCTGTGATTGGAGCTCCGATGATTACCGTACTGTACCATTCTGCGCCTAACAAAATATCTACCATTTGTGAATGGCAGTATTCTGGATCGGCCAGCTGTAGGCCTCCGATATGAGTCCATGCTTGATGGTTCACAGAAATCGATGGGCATCTTGCGATTCGATCTACCACAAGTGCCTGAATTTGTAGCTCAACATTGCCCGCTGGCTTGAAGCAACAAGTTACCATCCCCTTTGAGACACCAATATTCGTCTGTGCCATTCCAAATATTGGCACATTGGTATTCTCGACTGGCAATCCTAGTTTTTGGGCTATGGAGCTAGTAATGAAGGTTCCTTCACTAGCACTATCGATGAGTACTCTCACTTTGTGATATTGTCCTTGCCGATCCGATACAAACGCTTGTGCTGTCGCTAGTAGAATCGATCCGTGTGAGAGACTGGTATTAGTTTGTAACGATGATACTGGTGTATCTCTGGATCTTCCTGGATCCGAAGATGTGCCAGATTGTTCAACCGTGTGAATTGGTTCAACTCCTCGATTAGCAGGAGCTCCATCACTATTATTCTTATCACCAAAATGTAACAAGGAATGATGGTGGTTTGAGCAATGTTTGCAAGTACTTTTGATAGGGCAGTCTTTCAGATAATGACCTGCTCCCAGACAATTCAAGCAAAGACGATGTCGCTTGACTAAACGAATTTTTTCAAATGGTTTCTTCTTACTAAATATGTGACACTGGTAAATAAAATGCTGAGCGCCACATTCAAGACAAGAAGCCTTTTGTGATGGGTTCGTGCTGACCATTAGTGCTGTAGCACTTCTTATTGGTTTAGTGCTTCTGACCATTGGTTTTTCATGCCCTTTGCTATACGGCTTTATGTTTGAATCTGGCTGCGCCGCTTCCAATACTCTTGCTTCGCTATTTAAGAAGTTAACAAGATCGTCGATTGCTGGAGTGGCGACCGAAATAATGTATTTCTCCCATCTCTCCCTCAGATCTGGATTTAACTTCTTTCTCAGCATGAAGATTAGCAGTGCCGCCCACCCTTTTGTATCATGGCCAAGAACTTGGAGAGCTCCAAGATTTTCCATAATAGTGGTGGCGAATGTACGACATGACGCGAAATCCCGTTTACAATTCGGAGATTCCATCAATACTTCCAAATAAGCATTTGTAAGTAGGTTCGAATCGCTATAGCGATTACAAACAGCATTCCATGCGATATTATAATTAGCACCCGACAATGGTAGACTAGATATAATAGAAAGAGCTTCTCCCCTTAACAATGAGCGTAGGTACATATGCTTCTGCACATCCGATAATTGAGGATTCAAGTGCACGGTAGCTGTGTACAAATCCGCGAAATTCGACCATTGTTTCATGTTTCCATCAAATTCTGATAACTGAATCTTCGGAAGTGATATACCTATCGAAGGCTTAAACTCGGTTTTAGCACTAACGCTCGTGGAGGGTTGAGGCTCATTTTTATCCTTGCTAGGAAACAAAAAGGTAACGATAGATTTTGCATTATAAAAATGTGCTTCAAATTCTTCAATTTCCCGTTGCATATCCTTCTCGATACGTGGGGATTGTTTTGCATTATATGCGGCAATCTTCCCTATATTTTCGGAGAAATTATCCAGCAAATCATCCATTCCATCCGACATAACCTTTAAAAGGTTTTTTAATTTTTCGTTTGCCGGTTCATTTTCACACTTTAGAGCCGTGTCTTCAATTCTAATTATTTTCTTCAAAGTAGACTGCACTGCGAAATTGAGATCGTCGATTACAGGCATTATGATTATATGCACTAGTCTACGAAAGAAACGATAATTTTATAGGTACAATAAGTACGTACGATATTTTAAGTTCTCCAAAAAATACGCAATCCTTCTCACCTGATTATCGTATAATCGATCTGCAATCAATCTACTAAACGATTTAAAAACGATATGAAATTAACTACGAAAGTGTTTTATTTTTTTTTGAAACTAAATGTATGAAACCAAGATTTTTTTCAATTAATTACACGTAAATTGATTGATATATTATCACGTAATTTATGATAATAAACAACTATTTATGTTTGTTTATTTATTGCACGCTATATGGAATGTACGATAAATTTACGATACGATTATTAATCACTGTCTAATGAAGGCGAAAGATTTCGATAAATGACCGAACGAGATAACGAAACGGTAAATCAAACATGATGACCACTAATTTATTATTATTTATCAATGCCTTCTATTTTGTTTTACGCGCGCGCTGTTGAAACGAAAATAAACGAATTGTATAACAATAATTGACTCGTAGGTACTACGATTTAATTTATTTACCTATCGAATAGCCCAATATAACGATAGTGTGCCGAACATACACTTTATATAGGTGCTAGGTAAATAAATCTGAATCCTAATGTTACGATGCGAAATTACAATATGACAATGAAACGTTCCATGTATTTCTATAGATCTACTGACAAATAATTTAAACAAACGATATAAATTTCACTGGATTGTAATACCGAACTATATTTTAAATCCGTGCTCGAATGACCAAATTATGTAACGGTGTGTTCCAGCTGACTGACGATTTTTCAGCCCAGTTATAGAACACGGTTTTCTAAACTATTTCCAGTAGTATCCGGCTGGTATGATAAACAAAGAGATATTAGGACTGTATTGGATTTATGGGATAAATGGACGTTTCATAACGATGGAACAAATGCCAACAAATCACCAACCTTTTCGACGGTCGATCAGTGCCCCTGACAGGATGACGAGTTGCTTGGCTCCTACTTGATTCCACAAACTTCGACCGCGAAGATGCTGGACCGCACGCGCAATTCTTCAAACAGCACACACCAATTTGCAGCACGCACCAATTTACACGAGAGTTTTCGATGATTTTGCGACAATGAATCGACGGCGGGTAGGACACAACTCGAATGAACAAAGCGTCCGCGCGGTGTTCACTGCTCGCTTACGAGTGTGTGTGTGTGTGTCCAATGACGACGCGATACACGTAATAATTTGTCAGCATTGCGGGATTTGGATTGGAAGGTTGGTACAGGATTATACAGAGGTTATGTGGAAATAGTGGATGAGGATTGTGCGTGTGCTCCTAGTATCTTGTAATGGGTATGGCTCGAGTCTGTGGGATTACAGACTGATGTTTCGAGACTCAGGGAGAAATGAGGAAAGGAAACCAAGGAGCCGGATTCGTTGACCTAACTCGTGAGAGAGAGTGCCGAATGCCGTCGCAACCTTGGGGGAAGGTGATCACTCGGGGAATGATATGTGACCGAGAAGCCGGGACACCGAAGTATGCCGTCGCTATCTGGAGACATGACCACTCGAGGAATGATAATTTGGCTACTTTTTCGCCGGTTTATATAGGCCATGAAATGATGCAATTCGAAATATTCCGAGTAAAATGATTGTTTCATCGTGCTGATTCATAGCTACACGAGTCAAAATAATAGCTAAATTGTGTCAGTTGATTTCACTGGAAATCGATGCATTTGTTGATTGCATGTAATGGACTTAAGGTCCGTTACACCTGCATGCCAAATTTCAGGTCAATCGGATTAAGCGTTTGGGCGCTATCACGGAGGAATATACACAGGTAGACACAAAGACAGGCAGATAGCCTTCAACCTGGAAATCGGCCTAATCCTCTCAGGAAGGCACAAAATGGATATTTTCGTCTGCATCTCTGATAAAAAATTGCGCATTCAGGCTACTTTTTATTTGGCTGATTGGTAGACTAGAAAAGTAAAAGTAAATATAGTGAAATTTAGGGCTGCTCTCCAAAACAGAATATTAAAATATGCTATAATTATTTGTTATCTAATAACATGGGCCACATTATCAGATAAGATCTACGCTCATGTGGAAAAGACACTCCACAGTGATTTTTCTTTAAAACATGCACGTGGCCAATCTTTTGTTTTCTTATGACGAAAGAAAATAAGTTAAAACTCCCGATGCAACGAAGAAGGCGCAGTAAACTCGCGTAGGAATCCGTCTCATTCAACGGCGATACCGAAACAAAATGCAGTAAATAACGCTGACGTCTGGCGGAAGCGCGAAGCGGCCCGCGAACTTTATGCAAGCAAGTTTTAAGTAAGCCGGAGCATATTTCAGATAGTCCTGAGCGAGACGAGGAAGTCGAGTGCCAAACATGCAGCCTGCGAGTCTCGCGCGAGAGACAGACAAAACATCTAGTCCAAAAGCCAGCGACAAAAAAGTGCGAATAGCTGATACTTTCAGTTCAGGCAGTATTTTGGCCATAGAATGCAGGGGTACAGTCAGCAGACCAGATTACGGTCACCTGACGCCGATGTACTAGGAAATGTGTAATTCTAATTAGTACCCCCAAAATGTTACGGAAAAGCTGTAAATTCATCAGTAAATCAAATTAATCACGTTTTTTGTCTTCAAAACTTTTACATAGTTGTTTAGAAACAATATTTTGGATGGCCGCTTAATGTATAACTTAAAATCTAAACTTTAAAATCATTTTAAAAATCAATACTTAATGTTTCTTAAGAGACTCACCACACAATTGATAATAGTCGTATTAGATACTTAAAACTACAGTTAGAGTTGTTATGAAATAGATTTTTCATGAAATATGAAATTATATGATCCTACAAATAAGAAATACAATTGATAATCGGAGTCAATAAAAAAATATAATTATAACGTAGTCAATAAAATCGTAAACATGTGAAGTTAAATAAATAAAATCGACAAGGAAATTGTCAGTCATCTATTCATAAATGGTTAATATCATAGAATTCTTTCTTAACAAGGTAGCCTTTTAATTTTAATTGAAACTGGGCTATTTTCCCGTTTCTACATACAATTTTAATATTTTCAGGCAGTTTATTATAACACACCATTCCAACGTAATTTGGATTCATTTTGAATAATATCAAAGACGGAGAGTGTAGTATTAAATTGTACCTACTTCTTGTAATATGACAGTGAATTTCTTTTTCAGTCTTCAATTTTACTATACCTACTCCTAGCAGAGATTGGATGCAATAAAGAACTCGAAACATATGCTTCGGTCTACTGCCGAGCAATATAATGGTCGCAATGACGCAATATAAGTTTGTGGAGATGCTGACGTCACGCATTCGGTTTTGAATTAGTCTTATGATATAATTCGAGTTCTTAACTGCATACAGTGTCTACTAATGAATCTTCAGCTTTCCCAAAACACTTTGGGGGCACTAATTAATATTACACATTTTCTAAAACGACAGTGCCATTTTTCCCAGAATCTGGCCTACTATAGTCAGTATATAGCCAAATTACTGTCTGATCTGAAAGTATCAGCCAGTCCAAAACTCCTGCACTTTTTTGTCGCTGGCTCTTAAACTAATATCACAGAGCGCGATATTGGATGATTCGTTTATTTTGTTGCCGTCGCTTAACACTCGCTCGAATCCTGGAAACTTTTTGACTGTGCAGTCGATTGGAGATAGGTACAAGTACAAACGCTACGTCCTATTTCATCTTCTGTCGCCGATGAAATTGTTCGTTAACTGGCACGATAGAAAACCACTCTATGATATCGTTTGTACTTGTCCAAACAGCACCGCGCGATCCTGGCACAACAGTCGCTTCGTAGTATTTTCAAAGTATTTTCGTAGTATTTTCGCACTATATTTGTAGTATTCTCCGATGCCATATAATGGCCATATAATGGCATTTTCTGAAATATGGCGGATTATAAAAAATATTTGTGTCGTTTGTACATGAGATATTTCAAACAAAATTTCATAATGTTGTTTTGGTCCAACAACACATCCGTGTACCGAATTTCAAGTTTGTAAATCAAATATATCGAGATTGAAATATGACTAGCGCGCCTTCTGGCGGCCCTATTTCAACAACAATTTTTCAACTCTTGCTATACCTGCTTTTCGAATTCCAGCACAATAGGATGAACCGTTTGGTCGCTGTCGTGAAGGAATACATATATACAGACAAACACTCGCAGACATACACAACTAAAGACACACCTTCAGAGAGACTTCAGTTTCTAAATTGTCTTAATCGTTTCAGGGGCGAAGGGGGGGGGGGCAAATTAGTGTATTGTAACAAAAACCGGATATTTTGTTGTCTTGTTTTCGCGCCTTTGTGCAGATTATGTTCGCTGCACCCGTTTTTCCATGTTTTCCCCGTGTTTAGTCATGTTTCCTGTTGGTTTTCGCTTTTTTCATGAATTTCTTCCATATTATGACAATTAAAACAACCATGTTCACGAAATTTCGTATATACCAATTTTTGACAGATAGAGCTGTGCAGTCATAATTTTTTTCGCCCTAACTGATTCTGGCGATTACTAGTGGCGACACTGGTCTGGCTCTACCCTTTATGGGCGACTTCCGACTTGCAATCATTCTGTTTCGTTTCAAGATGGCTAGGACACAGACGCATAGGTTCGGCTGTGAGAACTGGCGACCGCCGTAAGGAGAAACCGGAGAGTGACCGCCTGGCGGTAAAAATTTGTTATGTGAAGTGTGTGTGACTTATCTGGTAAGCATTTAATCTCATTTTGGGTAGCTTTTCATTTAAGATCCTCGCGATTTTAACGGATTTTCTAATAATCGCAGTTTTTGGGGCATGTTTTTTGGTCATTATTGCTGCTAATGTGACGTAAATCGTCACCAAATGTAAGGATTTCACTTCACCTTTAAATTGCACCGGGATTTTTGTCTTCACGTGGAAAAGGAAATAAAATAACCCTCAATTCTTGAGCGGTGACATGTTGGCTGATTGCACGCCGTAATAAAATACATCGACAGGAGGGTGGCCTTGTGATGGATTAAACGCGAACTTTACATAACTTTGTGTTTCTTTTTGTGCTGTAGTCTTTCGTGTGTCTGAGGAAAATGGTTTTCTGTGGGCCAAACCCAATGCTCATTAATATTTAGCCCACTCTCTGAGATAGTTTTTTTGAGGTTAACTTTTTTCTTTTTAAAATTTCTTTCGGGTATCTATTTTTTTTTTTTTTAATAAGTTTCCTTCTTTTTCTTTAAAAGGAGGTGGCGTCCTTTTTTCTTTCATTCTTTTGGGTTTTGGTGGATTCTACCGTGTTTCTTCTAAACACGGTAGGTTAGAAATTAGAGGTTATAGTATTGATAATACTTTCTTTTCTGGCTGGTAAGTGGCCCAAAAAATTAAAAACTATATATTTTTTGACCCCGTATTGTATTCCCCATATTAATTGTTGCGTATTTTACTTTTCGTTAAAAATTAATTACTCTAATAAGACAAACAATCAGCAGTATTTATGTAAGTAAAGTACCTACCTGAACCATGATTGAAAAGGTTATTAATTTTTCCTTTGTCTTCCACTTGAAAGGCGCACTCAATTAGATTGGAAGGCACAAAGCTACCCGTACATTTCAAAGTTAATTGGACATTTTCATTCCTTTTGAGTATACCGGTGTCATCGCAATCAATTGCCCGGAAGTGCGCGTTTCTACTATCGTAATCCTCTTATATTTAGGCTTTACCTTGCTGTAGTATTATTGACATAATTATACCATGCTACACAGTTATTTACATTTTGGTGAGAGGTATATCTTTATAGGGTATATATTTTAAAAAGTAGGTCACCAAAAATAATGACACACTTTTATGTAAAATGATTACGGCATGTTGTCCTTCTTCTTCTTCTTCTTCGTCTTCATCAGCGCGCATTTGCCCATCGTTGGGCATACGCCTCTCCAATCACTCTCCATCCGGATCGGTTGTCCGTTTCCCTCATCCAGACAGGTCCAGCTGTCTCCTTGATGTCATCGGACCATCGGACCGGTGGTCTGCCCACACGGTCTGTGTCCACTCCAAAACGCGCTTTCTCCACCGTTCGTCGTGTCGTCTGGCCACGTGGCCGGCCCAAGCCCAGTTCAGCTTGGCCACTCTTTGACCCACGTCGACCACCTTCGAGCGCTGTCTGATGAGCTCGTTTCGGACTCGATCGATCGGCCGGTGGTCTGCCCACACTTCTTTGCCAGTGTCAGTTGGGTTTGGCAGCCTGATCGTATCCAGAGATTCTTAGCACCCCCTGCCCCGCCGTTACCGTAACCGCTGCCGTGGCTCGGGCTAGTGGGGCTGTTGGGGACTGGGGGCCGTGGTAAGGTTGTACTGTTCATCATGATTGGAGGTATTTAGCCCGATACCCGCCACGTCGGACAACGTCTTGGCGAGCTCCACACTTTCAGGAAAATATTTTCATTTCCTAGGCTTGTGGCAACCTGGTCGGGTTACTTAACCGCCGAATTGCACTATATTCACTAAATTTATTATTTAATTATTATTTATTGTTGAGAAAATTTCAAAATATATGTTGACGCTTAGAATTTAAATTTCGAATTATCATGTTAAATAGTCATGTTGTCCTAGATAGTTGGTTTCATTTGTATTTGATAGGTTCTAGCATTGATTATATAGGGTATTCTTCTTTTTAGGGTGCCTATCCAACTAATGAATTGGCAGTCAGCTCTGCATACTTCGCCAAGCAAAACAATTCGGCGACACTCGTAATCCCGGTCCAATGTTACGCAACCAAGATTTCCGTCTATGGACATGTCTCCTCTTTTCTGCAACTTTTCCGATAATAATAAGCTGCAGGAGTTCGCAACTGTCGTGCCTAGGCACGTGACCAATATATGCAACTTTGCGCTGTTTAGTGATCTGCCAAAGGTTGCGTTTTTGCCCGACACGCCGTAGAACTTCCTCATTGGCGACTTTCTGAGTCCAATATATCAACATCTTGCGTGTGTATGTCCACATCTCGAATGCTTTTATACGTTTCCTAAGATCTTTCTTAATAAACCAGGCCTCGCATCTGCATATATATGCCAGATGTACCACTGGAGGAGACGCATTCGAAGTGTGATTTTTAGGCTTCGATTGCAAAGGACCTTTTTCATTTTTCCAAAGGCCTGCGTGCAATTTCGATGCGAGCCTTGATGCCCACTTCACTGTCCCAGTTTTTTTGTAAGCCAGGTGCCAAGGTATTTATATTTAACAACTCTTTGACCCGTCACAAATATGCCAGTCTGGATATTGGGATTATTTTTAATGACCATATCACCAGTCTTGGTGATATTCATCCTGAGACGAGCTTTGACACTACACTGATTTACTCGGTCAACGAGAGGTCATGTAGCTCGGATATTATATGACACTACGCTCATGTAGCTCGGATATTATATAATGTACTTTTTGGTACTTTTGATCAACAGTACTTTTGGGAAGCTAGGATTTTACTATGAAACGCAA
This sequence comes from Micropterix aruncella, assembly GCA_944548615.1. Taxonomy (NCBI): domain Eukaryota; kingdom Metazoa; phylum Arthropoda; class Insecta; order Lepidoptera; family Micropterigidae; genus Micropterix; species Micropterix aruncella. Next base: position 38,783,893 of record OX155950.1, read on the forward strand.
CGTGTAGATGGCAGTCATAGTTCCAAACAATAATTAATCTTCCGTAGCCGTATGGATAGCGCTTTAAACATGATATTAATCTTATATTTAGGCTTTACCTCGCTGTAATATTGTCGATATAATGATACCTTGATACACAGTTATTTACATTTTGGGGATAGTAGATATATCTTTAAAAAAGTCGGTCGCCAAAAATAATGACATTCTTTTAAAATGATTACGGCATGTTGCCCTAAATAGTTGGTTTCATTTGTATTTGATAGGTTATTGGTTAAATATTGTAATAGTACTTTTCGATAATAGCACTTTACGTTGATAATAGTACTTTTCGGATGCTTACAGATTACAGGATTTTACTACGAACCGCAACGTGTAGATGGCACTAATAGTTCCAAACATCGATTAATCTTACCATATGCTTAGTACCCGAATAACCAGCGCTTTAAAGACGCTGTTCATGTTATACTTCGTCTGTATGATACCATGCTTTACCAATGATACCATGCTACACAGTTATTTACATATTGGGAAGAGTATATATATCTTTAAAAAAGTCGGTCGCCAGAAATAATGACACTCTTTTAAAGTGAATACGTTATGTTTTTTTTTTGAGTCGTTAATTTCACCTATATTTGACAGGTTCAAGCAATGATTATATAGGGCATTAGATTGCTTAATGCCATAGTACGTTTCGGAAGCTAGAATTTTCCTACGAAGCGCAACGTGTAGTTATAGTACTCATAGCCCAAAATATTGATGAATTTTCTTTTACGTATAACAAGGCGGCGCAGTATGGCAGTATAACGGCGCAATTAGAACGTATAAAACTTGGCGGTTAAAATGTATGAAACCTATTAAAGCGTAAAATCAAAAATGAGTATTGGCCACATCGATTATATTTCGTCCGGTCCCCCTGGGTGGGGCCTAATAACTACCTGGCTCTTGTCGTTCTGTCTCCCTGAAGTGAGCGCAGAAGACTTGGACAAAAACAGTCCACCATCAAGATCCGCCACAAGCCCGTAAGAGGCCAACACCTTAACCGCGAGATAGCCAGGAATGCTACCCAGCGGAATCACACTCACACCCTTACTTCCAATTGCGACCAGATTACTCCTGTCTCTCGATTGGTTACGAGTTCGAGGTCGCTTGCGCGGTCCTCTCCCTTACGAAGCGGTGAAACGGTGTATACCGAATCTATCGCGGACCACGGCATCCTTTGCCCGGCTGTTCACCCAGGATCGGGTAGCCGACGGTCGTTTCAAAAGCAGTCGCCGTAAGGTCCGCAACCACCTCCGCTCTATAGGAAACAGTACCGCTTCTAGACTTTCCCGACTGTTAGTCAGAGTGTCAACTACAACGGGCGAGCCCGTCACCACAGGACGTTTTAACGATTAGTCGTTCTATCGCCCTGCAGTGAACGTAGAGACTTTGGACAGTACATTCTACGTCCAGCTACGTCAACAACCCGTGAGAGTCCAACGCCTTACCGCGAGTTAGCCAGGAGTAAACCCGGCGGGCTCGAGATACTCGCGCCCTCACTTCCAATTGTGACCAGATTTCTCCGGTCTCTCGATTGGTACCGAGTTCGAGGTCGCTTGCGCGGTCCTCTCCCTTATGAAGCGGTGAAACGGAGAGCACAACCGATTGGAGCAAACCCCGCACGGTGCGCAGACCGTACAATCTTCGCGGACCAAGGCGTCCTTTGCCCGCCTCTTACCCGGGATCGGATGGCCAATGGTCAATTCCAGAGCAGTCGCCATAAGGTACGCAACCACCCCCGCTCTATAGGAAACAGTACAGTTCCCAGACTCCCCCGACTGTTAGTCGGAGAGCACAACCGATTGGAGCAAACCCCGCACGGTGCGCAGACCGTCCAGGGGCGCCAGAGGTTTGATTCCCAGGGGAGACTGGTTGACCCAGTGTCCTACCCAGGACTCGCACCCCATGCGAGGAGGCCGTCGGATGGGTGTTGACCCGTGAGTGTGACCGACCCTGGACACATGGGTCATCGTGGCCAACTCATCATGGGCCCGTTAGCCCCCAAACTAACTGGGGGGCTAACGGGCCCATGATGAGTTGGCCACGATAACCCATGTGTCCAGGGTCGGTCACACTCACGGGTCAACACCCATCCGACGGCCTCCTCGCATGGGGTGCGAGTCCTGGGTAGGACACTGGGTCAACCAGTCTCCCCTGGGAATCAAACCTCTGGCGCCCCTGGACGGTCTGCGCACCGTGCGGGGTTTGCTCCAATCGGTTGTGCTCTCCGACTAACAGTCGGGGGAGTCTGGGAACTGTACTGTTTCCTATAGAGCGGGGGTGGTTGCGTACCTTATGGCGACTGCTCTGGAATTGACCATTGGCCATCCGATCCCGGGTAAGAGGCGGGCAAAGGACGCCTTGGTCCGCGAAGATTGTACGGTCTGCGCACCGTGCGGGGTTTGCTCCAATCGGTTGTGCTCTCCGTTTCACCGCTTCATAAGGGAGAGGACCGCGCAAGCGACCTCGAACTCGGTACCAATCGAGAGACCGGAGAAATCTGGTCACAATTGGAAGTGAGGGCGCGAGTATCTCGAGCCCGCCGGGTTTACTCCTGGCTAACTCGCGGTAAGGCGTTGGACTCTCACGGGTTGTTGACGTAGCTGGACGTAGAATGTACTGTCCAAAGTCTCTACGTTCACTGCAGGGCGATAGAACGACTAATCGTTAAAACGTCCTGTGGTGACGGGCTCGCCCGTTGTAGTTGACACCGCAAGATGTTAGTCAGAGTGCGCCGCTATTAGGCGTGCCAAGACTGTGATTCCTGGCGTACATGGGTTAGCGAAGTTGGGAATGCAAACCCATGGGACATGAAGAACGTCATCGACAAAGGTGCCAAGCGGGGTGGGAACTACCTCTCTAGCATTGTCGAGGGTACTTCCGCCCCGCTTGACACCGAAGGCACTCTTTCAGTTCTCCTCGGTTCTTTGTGTCCATCGGATCGGAATCACAATGACGATCCCCACCACGCGCAGCTGCGGCGGCTTATTGCCGTAGACTCGCGCGTACCTGATCTGTCAGAGGTAACAGCGGACGAGGTCGGCACCATCATCGGGTCGCTATCGCGCAGAAAGGCACCGGGGATAGACAACTTTACGTCTGATATAGTGAAGCGGGTGTGGGAATTCGCAAGATGGGAGGTGACTGTCCTGATGCAGAAATGCATTAGGGACGGTCATTTCCCATTATGCTGGAAGGCTGGCCTCCTGCGGGTGATTCCCAAAGGTAACGACAAGCCGCGCTCGGATCCGAAAGCGTACAGGCCCATCACGCTCCTTCCCATAATGGGTAAGGTGCTCGAAGTGCTTGTGCGCGGACGGCTGGAGAGGACTCTGTCTCCCCAGAACGAGCGTCAGTTTGGCTTTACCCGAGGGAAAAGCACGGAGGACGCCATCCTGTTTGCGAAGAACTGGGTCCGCAACTACGACGGCCGCTACGTGGTAGGCGTATTTTTGGATATCTCCGGTGCATTCGACAACGCGTGGTGGCCGATGCTTATATGCAAGCTTCGCGCCCGCCTGTACCCGAACAATTTGTTGAAAGTAGTGAGGAGCTACTTTTCAGACAGATCTGTCACTCTGAGGTACGGCCCGACCAGCGTCACCAAAACCCCGACTATGGGCTGTCCACAGGGGTCAGTGTTGGGTCCTAGCCTTTGGAACATTCTCTTTGATGATTTCCTCGGTCTACCTTACCCGGAGGGGTGCACCGTCAGCGCTTATGCAGACGACGCTCTTCTCCTGGTGGGCGGCAGGAGTCGCGCAGAGGTCGAGAGAAGGGTGGCTGACTCGCTGGACCTGATCCTCGGATGGGGTCAGCGAAACAGACTCACCTTCTCTCCGACGAAAACTCAGGCGCTTCTCCTGAAGGGACATCTTAAGCGGAACCCTGTCATCAGGATGAACGGTCGCCCGGTATCCTTCCCGGCCACCGTTCGATACCTGGGGGTGACGCTTACGGCTTCCCTTTCCTTTCTTTCGCACGCAAAGATTACAGCCGAAAAATCCCGGGATCTATTCTTTGCGCTCCGCGGAGTCAGTCGGGCTGACTGGGGAATTCGTTTCCCGGCGGTCCTGACTATCTATAAGGGCGTCTTCGTCCCGCGTGCGACTTATGCCGCACGCGCTTGGACGGAGTCTGCTGTTCCTGAGGCGACGCGTGTCGCGCTGCTGCGCGGACAGCGCATCCCTCTCGTGGCCCTGACCGGGGCGTACAGAACGACGTCCACTCTTGCGTTACCCGTCATCGCTGGTGTTCTGCCGATTGACCTGGAGATTCTGGAGCGTGCAGCGTTGTCGCGGTACCGCCGGGGCGAGCCGGTAGTCCTTCATGGCCTGTCGATCGACCCGGTGGCGCACCGAGCTGGGGAGTTTGCCCGCCTGATTCGGGTGGAGTCCTTGGGTGTCTGGCAGGCTAGTGGGACGCCGGGGGTACGGGCCGCCTCACCCATTGCTTTTTCCCGTCCGTCGCAGTGCGGATGGCAAATTCGTTTCTGCGGTTCGACCACCATACCACGCAGCTGGTTGGGGGCCACGGAGAGTTCAGAGCCAAACTATTTGACTTTGGACTTGCCGATGACCCCCGGTGCGCCTGTGGGTATGGATGCCAAACTGCGGAACACGTAATTTGGTCTTGCCCAATTCTAGCGGCTGCACGGGAGAAATTGTTGGGCGCTCTCCGATTTGGTACCCGTATCTGGTCAGTTGTAGGAGCTGCTTCCAGTCGTTTGGCGAGTTTGTGGAGCACTGGGTGGCTTCTTGGGAGAGCATGAGGCCTCGGGATACCCCCCAAGGGGTACCCTCTTCCTTGGTGGCATGATTCGGCGGCTACTTTCAGCCCGAAGTGCCCGTCTTTGTGTCCGTCTCTTTACCGCCCCGAGGGGCGTTTCGTTCTTTGCAGGATCCAGGGATTCCTCCCCCCGTGGCTGCTCCGAGACCTGCCCACGGACCGTGCGCCTCTACCATCATCGTTTCTGGAGCGTCCTCTACCCCGCTTACCGGCCCTAAATTTATGATATTTGTTGTTTTTTTATTCTTTTGTGAATATGGTAAATTTAGTATTATTTTTGTAAATTTTTCTTTTGTAAATACCTTTTATTATAAATAAATGGGTTCTCGGGGCGGTACGGGGTGGGGTGGTTTACCCTATTTCAGCCCCTGCGCGTTCTACCCTTCTGGTACGCGCAGGGTTGTCGTAGCACGACATCCCGGGCAGACAAGACGACCCTCGTCGTTATAACTGCCCGGGCGGTGGGCGGGGTTTGCTGCCCTCACCTATCGCCTTGAAACTCTTAACTGTTAGTCAGAGTGCGCAAACGATTGGCAATGCCGCACGGAGCGCAGACCGTCCAGGAGCACCAGAAGATTGATTCCTAGGGGAAACTAACCATAAGTCCAGAGTCCTCCTTAGGCTCGCACTTCATGCGTGGAGGCCGTCGGATGGGTGTTGACCCGTGAGTGTGACCAACCCTGAACAGAATGGGTCTTTGTGGCCAACTCAGCAAGGGCCCCTTAGCTCCCTTTAGGCAGTTTAGTCAGTTTGGATGCATTCTGATAAAGTCTCCTGCGTGTATTTTTACAAAACAATACACAAAAAAATTGAAACGAAGGGGCGCGGCCATACACATTTGTGTATGCAAAGACACATTTTTGTATGTTTTTATTTCCCGTGTCATTTGGAAAACATTCCTCCGCGCGGGTGGAGGGAAAGGGTTTGTTTCATTGTCAAGCGCTGCGCGCACGCGCAAAACTGTCAGTCAACACGGTTTTTTAGGTTATATTGTCTTGTAATCAGTTTGTGATAAGAAATTGACATTTGATTCGAGTTATTTCTTCTCCCCGATATTACGTCCATAATTGCTAAAACTGAAAGTACGTCTTCCCCGTCGAAACTCATTTTGATATATACACAAAATATTTGTTTAAACATGAAACATTTCTATACGCAGGAGACAGATTGTGTATGTAAACAATTGTTTTTATCTAATGTTTTATATGTTTTGTTTCGAAAAAACATGCGCAGGAGACCCGGCTTAAAAGACCATTAGAGACGCAGATATTTTTTACCATCTATCTGTTTCTAAACGCCGAATTTTCGCTCTTCAAAAGGGTCAGTTTTGGGATCAGCCGATTTCGATTCTTATGTATAGCAAGCAGCCCGTTATGAACCATATTATATTCAAGTTATTAAATAACAACTTACGAATCAATCAAAACAATAAGAAATATAAAAACAAATCTTATATTAAAATCTTACATTCGCTATAGTACTGGTTACTTTGTCTTTGTTGTGTTCACCTAATTCCTGAACCCATATTCGTCTCATACCCTTTTGTTATACAAAAGGGTATGAGACGAATATGGGGAATAAAGGGTTGTCAGTAGCTGAAGTTCTTTCACGCTACCGACAATTCTGTTTCTCTGGCAATTCTGATTTTATATCACGAAGAAACGCAATCGGGCCAGTATTTCCCTGGCTTATGAATTTCTTTTAATTTAATTATTTCTATAATTTATGACACGTGATAGAAAATTTACTCCCCTGGCCTGTCATAACAGAAGTCGATTAATAATTGCTACTTTTCCCAATGCAAATTTGTTATTCCTAGCGTACATAATACAAACGTGTCGTAAATCAGAATACCGTGGTATACCAGGATAACGTTATGTTCAGTGAAGGATTTGATTCTGTGCGAAATGTGTATTAGGGATTATCCTGCGGCTGCCTCATTACGCTTGACAGGACGAATGCCGATATATCGTAAGACACGTCAGAATGGCGGCACTAATCTTGTCGAAGCAAATACACGACGTGAAACGCGAAGTGGTAAACCAATTACCGCCCCCACGTAGAGCGCGTTCTCACGAGAATAGTAACTAAAACATGTTCCTAACTACTCTCCAAAGTAAACATTTAATTAGACGAGGAAAAAATTGTTTGCTGTAGTAACAGAACATCCATGTCTAGGCTAGTTTCAGGTGGATTTTATGTCCGTATTCAAATTTAGCTTTTCTGTTACATATCAATATGATAATAATTATGGTAAATAATATAATTATTAAATTAAATACCATAAATCGTATTCCTCTAGCTAGGCGGTTTTGCTTAAACAATGAATAAAACTATTCGAAGCGGAGCGCGCGACGCTAGGGAAGCTATTAAACATGTTTGCAAATCGCTACCTTTAAGCATTGATTATATTGCGCATTAGATAGCACAATATCGTAAAATAATTTGGCAACCAGAACTCTACTACGAAACGCAACCTGTAGATGGCATAGTTTAAAATATATATATATATACTAGCAGACCCGGCCACGCGTTGCTGTGGCTAAGGTTTTTGTTATATTACATTGTAGTAAACTATTTAAGAGGAACGGTAGGAGAAAATCATTCATGGGGACCACCATGCTTTTTTACATAGATGCCATTTGTAAAAAAATATGGCGAACTCAATGACAGATTTTCTACTACCGTAACCCCTTAATACAATGAAATTATTATTTGCGAACGAAGATAAAAACGTTAATGCTGGTATAAAAATCCACTGGATTGGGATTTATATTTTTTATATTTTTATATTTTTCCCACAAAGTTTGTGCTTGCGATGGATAACATGTCATCAAAATAATTGCAAACAACTGACGAATGTTATTGGGCGTTGATGTCAACGCAGCATCAGCAAGCGTTAAGTCCCAATGGTTCTCTTCTTCTAGCAATTGCAGTTCACGACATGCATCTTGGTATGTATTGAATACTCGACCAACTGTTCGCAGAAATTCAAAAGACGTTGGTCCGGGAACATTCATCAATAACAAACGTAAATAGAATCACTCACGTTGCTTTGGATGTACCGTGTAAAATCGCCCCAATGCCTTAGCTTTGAATATGCCTGTAATGGAAGGATGTGGTTGTCTCGTAGCTTATATGACACGTTTGTAGGTTTAACATAGCAGCGGCATTTAATGATTACTTACTCAATCCAGTCAACAGATATCGCCATCTGTTAAAATCGTTTGGAGCTAATAGATAAATGTGAATATCAAATAATAGACAAATAATGTGCAATAAAAATTAAATAATATTGCGACTATAAATTAAGATGTAAGCTATGCTATATTTAAAGTTGGATCAAACTGCACACGGTGTGCAAATTTGATTCAAATCGGTTAAGTAGTTTAGGAGTCCATCGCGGACAAACAACGTGACACGTAATTTATATATATTAAGATATATACAATTTCCGACTTTCGTGTCATTACAGTATGATAGCGCACTGCAGATGGCGCTCTTAACACCCTTATATCGCAATTTTAAAAAGCATCTGTTAAGGTGCGATATGTGGCATTAATAATTGAATATCACAAGCATATAACAAGCACATATCACAAGCATTACTGAATAACACAAGCATGACACGAGCGGAAATAATAACATTGATTTGCTACGTCCTCGAAATGAGGTTTACAGACGATGCCCGAATTATGTCGGTTTAAACTTTTCAACGGTTTGCCCACTCAATTCAAAACTCTGGCCAGGGAAGGAAATCCGCGATTATTAAAAAAAAACATCTCTAAAAGAATCTGATTAGCGAGAATTTATATGATTTAGATTTCATAAGGTATTTTTTTTGCATTCCCATTACTATTTATATTTTTTATATATTTATATTATTGGAAGGACTATTTTAGTGCTTTTTGTTAAATAATATAATTCTTTTGATTTGCTTTTTTTATTTTTGACTATTTATAATTTCTGACAATTGAATACCATATATTATTATTATTCCAGTGACCATTCTAGGACTTTTAGTTAAATTGATTTTTTTCCTCATATTAGTTATGATTATTATATTATTATTACATATTATTTATTAATTAAAGACTTTTTACTACTAATTTTTAGATCATTGATATTAAAGCTTTATTTTAATTAGTATAGAAAATTTATTTTCTTCCGATGCAGCCTGGCGTAAAGTAGGAAACTGGAATTCTGTAAAATCGAATGCTCTAATTTTATTATTATTATTAAACTTCATATTACGACATTTTATATTATTTTTTTTTCTATGACCATGCTATATCAATAGTTTAAATATAATTATAAGTTTAATTTGAATTCACGTATCTATTTTATATTTTATCATATTTTGTATTTTTCATTTTAATATTATGTGCACATGAATAAATCTTTGCCATACATAAAGTTTTCCTTGGTACGGGCTATGGCCTAGTTAGGCAGATTCTGCAACTAATACAATTGTAAATTTATGTTTTTGAATGAATAAAATTATTATTTTTATTTTTATTATTATTATTATTGTTGTTTATTTTTCCCTTTATTGTTTATTCGGTATCAGTGTACTTTGTTATCTTTGGAATAGTTTATATATAGAGTAGGTTTTAACAATCTGTAAAGATTTTAGGAAAATAAATTGAATTGAATAAAATAATATCATTGGTTAAATTATTGGTTTTTATAATTGGTAAGACCTTAATAACAAACCCTCCAATATAAATGTTATTATAAATTGCCAAATAATCCGCTCAAGTGGCGGAGTGTCGGCTATCCGACAACCACAAGATTGCGTGCTTCGTTATCTGATATTGTTTTTCTCATGATCCTGAACTTTGTTTCGCCGACCTAGATTTAGTTCTCGCAGACCCCTGGTGATCCGCGGACCAGTTGAGAACCACTGTTCTAATTGAAAGGGGAAAATAAAACGACATATAATATTTTAAATATTATTTATTTATAAAATGGTACGTGATGGGGTTTAAGTCGCGCAAACCAAAAATCGAATGCGTAAAAAAAAATTAAAAAAATGGAATCGCGCTAGTGGTAACACTGATCCATCTTTTCGAAATGAAAGTGGGCGGAAATCGCCAGTGCACGCTTTTTGTTTTCTGTAATGGTTTTTGTGTTTAAGATTTGAAGTTCAAAAATGCTCAAATTTCACCGAATTTTCGTTGTCAGTGCAATTTTTCGCAAAAACTCTTACTGCAAAGTTCAAAATCGAATTTCCAGGAGTACTTGTTTCAAACAAGTCAACGCTAAAGTGGAGAATTTGGCGGATTTTGCCGAAATATTTTTACATCTTACAGATTGCTGTCGTTGAAAGAGGGGGCATTTTCAACATTTATTGTAAATTTTAGATATTTTTGTATGTGACTCGTAAAGTGAAATAAATTTGTTTCGATCTGTTTTTTGTTTTTTATGTCCTAGCCTGTATTAAGCACAAACACTACTTACATGTTTTTCTTATTATTGACTCTTACTCTTTGTTTATGTCCCTTACTAAAGAGTGTTTTTAAAATCAAAATTAAAATAAAATAATTAACTAATAATATTGTAACAACAGCGATAGATAGGATGGCAATTACATCTAACAGGTAAAACTCATACCAAGACATGAAAGAAGATGGGGTTTTCATATGATAAGCTCCTTTGTGCCTGATCACATATTCAATCCAATAAATAGCAGTTTCCATAGCAGTGAACTGCCTATCGTGAAACCTCCTTGAAGCCTCCTTGGCGTTTCTCAGATATGAAGGATCATTAAGAACCTTATTTAGGGCTTCTGAAATTGACTCCAAATCCAATTTGTCGAATCCCAAGTATTCTCCGTATCCTGCCGCTTTGGCCTTTGCTATATTACCTGGTTGATCTCCAAAGCTCGGTATACCTATAAGAGGAATTCCTCGGCGCAGCGACTCCTGTATACTAAGAATACCACCATGTGTTATGAAGGCACGAACGTTTGGATGTGCTAAAAATGAAAAAAAAAAGTATATTTCGAGCATCAATACAATTAACTTCATCTGGTTTTTATATTTTTTAATACCAGGGTGTTTGTAGGAAAACGAGACTACCCTATAGTTTGCAGAACCATAGTTGTTCATCTTAGTCTTTTATGTCTAATTCTTTTGCAATTCTTAATTAACAATCTAAAGCAATTCTTCTGCCGTAATTAAAACAGGTTTTAATTGATCGAGTATTTTGTTACTTGTCTTTTATCATTTATTTATTTATTTTATTCATTCAATAATTAATTACTATAAAACCTTGATGCTTACAAAAATAACAGGAACCGAATGGCAAAACCTTAACCTTTTGCTTATTTGATTCTGTCACCCAACTGGGACTAGCCCGTTCTAGGGTGGACAGGACTCTAATATTACAATCAAGTTTGCTTGATTGCTTGATTGCTTACAAATGTACAAGTTTTAGTAAAAAGCTAATAACACTAAATTGCCCTAAAATGTGGTCTCCAAAAAAAAAAAAAATAATAATAATAATTGATTTCAAAATGTATTTTAGTTAATGTAGAAAAGCTTACTTTCGAGCAATACAGCTTAACGTAAAGTAAGAAACAGGAAAACTGACAGACCGAAAGAAAAAACTTGTTTGTTTTAAGTATCAATGATTTTTATTGGCTGGCTTTGAAATATTTATATAAATATAGGTGAAGTTTTACAATCTGTAAAGATTTTAGAGAAATAAATTGAAATTGAAATAAGATCTTGTCACCAGTTTACCACGAGTCCGGTGAGCGCGCGCTCCGACTATTGGTAATAAAATATACACTGAAGATAATGATCACCCCGGGAACTCAATTTCTATATTTATTAAGGAAGATATTAAAGCAGTGGAATAAATTGTGGTTGCTGATCAGTATGATATGATTAGGCAAATACCTGATGAAGTTAAATGGAGAGATCCTGTGTAATCATATGCGTGTTGATAATACCTTCTTACCTTCTAATAGACTACACAAAAATAAATAAAACTTTGTAAATCAAGTCGTTATAATGAATACCCTGTAACACTTAAACGCACAATACTAATAATCAAGAGCAATATCGTGTCTACTGCAACATAGCCCAAACTAAGCGAAGGTGGCCAGGATAGGAAATTTAAAAAATCCGCGATATTCGGTTGGTGCATTTAAATTTCGCGGGCCGGAAGGGATATGAATTCCTTGCGGATGAACAAAAAACATCTTGGCGGATGGAAAAATCCAGACGACCGGAAGTGGGTGCTGGAGTGGTAAACGGAACGGGGTGCCGATTGCTACGGACAAATTCGCCACTGCAGGGAGTTATAAAGATTTAGCCATCCTTTCTTCCATGGAATGAACGCAACGACTTAGACAAACATACCATAGTCCAACCACGCCAACAGAGGGCATCCTAGCGCCCTTTATAGCGCCCTTTGTACGATTTCTTCATCCTCCAGGTAGATCAAAGATTCGAGGTCGCTTTCACGACCTTTATATTAGCGGTATTTCGTAGATTGAATTCGATGCGTATTCGTGGCGACCTTTGTCCATAAAGCTCACTCAGTGTCGGTTTGCCAACAAATCGTTTCTAAGGATAGGTGACGCCAGTACAATTACTACCCACCGCTTCTTAGGAAACGTACGCCTTCAAACTCCCCTGGTTATTCGCTGGATTGCGCAGGCGATTTGCTGATTTAGCCAAATGTTTAAGCCTGTCGCGAGGGTTTCCGTCGTTCAGACTGAAACTCGCGATCGATGTTCGAATTGCAGTTGCCGTTTATTTGCTCAAAATGCCGAGTACAGATTGATTGATTTTTCTTACATACTATCGCCCATATATATTACTCGTCGTGATCGCGGTCGCATCGTCTCCCTCGCGCCTCGCGCCGACTCTTTCACTCGCAGTCGGTCGCCAGATATACACCGGTCCGGTGCGCGGTGCGGCAGTCGCCCGCCGTCTGCGCTCGTTTGCTGGCGTTCCTCGGGCGGTGCTTGAGCTTCAGTTGTGTCGTGTTTCGCCCATTTAGTTTCGCACGTTTATCGCTTCTGGGCGCCACTGGTCGACCCCTCCCCCGACCTACTTCGAGTAGCCACCGGATGAAAGGCTCTGGACTGGAAAGTCGCCAGAAGTGATTCGTGTTTGCGCGTTAGTTTTTTCGTGTTTTTTGAGTTTACACTGTGTCGCGGCGCCCTCAGTTGTTCCTTCCCCTTCGCCACCAGTCTTCGGACTGCCGTGGTATAAGATGAAAAGCTCTCTGCTTAGAAGTCGCTGCGATGTGGTTTTCGTTGTTTGTTTTCTTCGTCACGTTTTGCGTGCGAAACACGGCGGATAGATTCGCGACGGTTTGTACTGTTCTCTTCCATTTATTTCGATGTTTGCTTCAGCTTCTCGTTGACGGCTTGTTTGTGATGGTAAAATAAACGCCTCGTTGGAGGCACTTAAGACGTGTTTGATTATTGGGCGTTCGGGGTAGGTATTCCTAGTGATGGCATTGCACATCGCCATCTCCTTATTTCCGGTGTTGCCATTGCACCTCGGCGATACCATTTCCTGCCGCCTTCGGGTGGAGTCTTCTTCCGGTCCTTTCCTTTTATAGTATTTTGAGTAGGTGGGATTTGTGCATGTTTGTTGCTCCGCGATAAGCCTATTTTTATGACAATTCACAATATTTTTAAACCAGCTTTAGACATTGTATAAGCATTTTAAAAATGCAGAGAGGTTGAAAGAGATTACATAAAAATATAATATTTAAAAATATTAAGGCTGATTTCCACCAGACAATCTTTTAATTGTCTCGTGTGCTTATACAAAAAAAATATAGTTACCTAATATATCACTTTGTGGCAGCCATTTTCTTATTAAAATATTATATGGCTTTCCCGGTAGATCATCATCTTCAAATTTCCATATTACAGTTTGATCCAGTTTGGAAAATGCCTGAAGAAATGCTGCTATTGTTTCTGCTGGCAGATCACTGCTCTTCAAATTTGAGCCAAAACTGAAGTAAACGACTCCTTTTGTTGCATTGTCCAAAATCAACTTAAGATCCTAAAATGATGAAACTTTGAAAATTATTTTAGGTTTTAACCATGCAATTGCCGTTTTTTCAGGCGGGCAACATTGAACCTGGGTAACCGGTTTTAGTTGGAATTCAAATAAATACAAATTTGCATTTAAATCCGTGCTATTCCATTTTTACGCGACTTCCCAACAAAAAAGGGATGTAATATGTTCAGGGTTCATCTATGTATGTTTTCCGTTTTTTTTAACCATAACTTCTAAATGCTCGAACCGATTGAAAAATATGCGATATTTCTAAAATCGTTATGTCATCCCGAGGGACATAGGGTACCGTAAATATCCAAGTATCTCCAAGTATCATGTAAGTAGATCTCCAAGTATCATGTATCATGATCTCCAAGATCTCCAAGTATCATGTAAGTAGATCGCTTCTCGGCCTTTTGGCTAAGATCAAACTGCAGATGTCTAAATTTCTTAATTTCCACATGTCAATATTGTCAAATTTCCAAGTGTTTCATATCAAATAAAAGGTTTGATTGAGTACATTCCGAAACTATATATGTATCTATGTACATAGATAAGTACATAAACTACTTATATTTCATTAAAACACGTAATAAAAATAGTTATAATGGAGAATGTTCACTAATTTTTATTTTTAGCTCTCCGTAGTGTCTTCTAAATATAAAAAAATCGTGTGGAACACTCGCTCAGTCCGTCGCGCGCCACCGTACGGTTTATAAGGTTTCATTAGAAGATTACGCTAATATCTTTTGAAATGTCTATTCCAAATAGTAGAAAATTGTGTTTTGTGCCAAAATGTAAAACCACAACCACCAATGAATTGAAAAAGTTGTTTTTTCTTGTTCCAATGGATGTCAAAATGCGAAAAAAATAATAAAACCTAAGAAGAGGTTGGATCTATGTGATCTTTTCGAAACATTACACATTTTTCTAAAAGATTGCCACAATAGTCTTTATCGTATAGTACTTCATGCACGTCTACATTCTTCGAGGTTTCAAAGTCCACGTGTGCAATACAAAATAGGCCCTTTCTTTTCCCGAAAAAGTGTTTGTATCTGGGCATAATATTTCTTGCCTAATTTTCCATTATTATAGTACATACTAATAGTGTTGTCCTTGTACGGACATTTTATTTCTATAACAGTCATTGGTAAACCCATAAGGCGATGCACCAATCATAGGCCACTTACTGTTTAAAATGGTTTTTGACTCGTGAGACTTGATTCATGACATTTTATTGTAATACTTTTCTTCTTCTAATAGCAGCAGTTTCTTTAAATGTTACGGCACTAAATACTTCTTCAATTAAAGAGCCATCGTTTGTTTTGCACTGAGATACTTCGTGCATTTTTGAGGCTGTTATTTGTACGAAGCGCAGCTCAAACCACAAACTAGAATGTGATTGGGATATTGTAGCCTCTTTTACTTGAAGACATCTTAATTCCGTCATTTCTATTTTACAAAATGTTATAAAACTCTCGACATCAAAATCCACACTGGTTTTATAAAAATGAATAATTAGGTAATGAATAGACACCTATTCCACTTTTTTTTCACATACATACTATGCGAGCGAGCATCGTATTTGAAGCTCACGAAGTTTTAATACTACTTTGTCGAAAAAATCATTTTCATTCTGCTCGCATTTCATTAATTTGCACTTAACCAATAACATCATCTCTCTTGCCGATAGGTAACAAACAAAAAAAATCCTCTTCTCTTTCAAAAAAAAAACCTCTTCTCGTTGAAAAGATACATTTTATATACCCTCTTTTCACACGAACTATGCGAAAAATACCTTTTTCAAACGGTCATGTTTACATTATAATAAAGTTTCGAATGACCTCGACATATTTTCCGACACGTTGGTTCCGACAGTTTGATTTGTTTTTAATTAAAACTTTTTTTTTTTTGGTTGCATTGGTTGGTTTGGTTGATTGGTGTAATTTTTATTGTCATTTTGCCGTTGCTACTATTTATAATGTTTTGTAATAATTTATGGTAATATACTAGGTCTATTTATACTATGTATTATTTTCACACAAATGTATATGACTGTTTTTAACCAAATAAAAAATAAAAAATATATAAGAAGACGATTCACGTATTTTATTAATGACATAATAAAAAAAACGTTTAGTACATCTGTCCGATTCACTGTATTCGCAATAAGTCAAATTATTTAGTAAAATTTTATCAAAAAGAATAATTAGGTATGTAGGTATTAACATTTCACTATTTATATATTACACAAAACTAAAAAGATTTGGTACTTGCGCCGCGTTTGCGAAATCGGTTATTATATGGTATCGTTAAATTAGATTTTCAAAATAGCTATGTTAGGCGGCCGACAGGTATATAAACTTACTTTTGCATTATTACTCCTCGCATTTCGGCGGCAAAAAAAATACTATTATTCGAAAAATAATGGGCTACCATAAATCCATCTATTTTAGATTATCCGATTATCCGATTGCCCTTTTTCAAATCCTTCGTCCATTGTACTGCACTTAATTAATTGAATACACTCTATGAACGTAACAGTATAATACTCGGACGAAACAAAACAAAATGAAATCCATTGACGAGTAGATTTCGTTAATTCAGAGCAAAATACATACTGCAACCACTGACAACCGGCAGTACTCTAATAACGAGAGCGCGCGAGCAATCGGAGTGTTGGAAAATGACGTCACACAGTAGCCGGCCGGCCGAGCGCCGGATTCAATATTTACGGGAGTTTTAAATGTGTGCAAAATAAAAACTACGTGGTATTTTTGAATGAAACAAAAACTAATGTATTTGTATACATATAAGCTCTAATATGACGAAGTTTCAAGCGAATTTGTAAACCCAGTAACATTCTCCATTATACTATTTCACTTTCTGTAATGGCAGTCGTGTGTTTTATTCCTTTTAATATATCTACTTGTTAACCACCCTACATACACTAACGTACGTGATACGTCCGTTATATTATTGCCTGATCGCAATAAGCCGTTTTCAGTACAATCAAGTACAAAAACAACAAAAGAAACAAAAAAAAACCCCAAAACCACAAGTCGTAAGTGGTACAGTAAATAGTTCCTACAATTCTAAATACAGAAAAGGGTAATACATTAGTCTATTGTGTTAAAAAAATTATCTGGTATATTGTAAACTATTACCTATTATGACAAGGAAATCTAATGTAAAAACCCAAAGATTTTTTACCAACTTTTTGAATGATAACCCAATGGTAAGGTGGTTAAAATAAGCTGTTATTCTTGTGTGTTTCTGACGATTCTTTTATATTTTCGTACTTACAACTTTTAAAATATTCCTTAATAAAGAGGTACGTCTTAGTTTTAAAATATAAATTAATTTTTACCTACTTTAAATTTTTAAATCGATATTTTTAGGTATATTTTTATATCATATCATGTAAGGCAGCATTTTTCTGCGGACGCAGACTGTATATTACTAAACTATTATAAATCATAAATACCTTTGGTAGCGGTTTAGTTTCCTGTAGATGCACTCCACCAATTTCTACCATATTTGGTAAAAGCGATCGAACGGTATCAACAGCAAAATGCGTATTAATCAAATGCAGTGAAATATTCTTTTCTATGTCTCGCAAATCAGGCAGTGGTTGCGGTAGACCACTAAAGTATTGTTCAGCCAGTCTTTTATATTTAGGCATATAATAAAAGGTTTTCACTAAAATGCTCCCATACGTCGAGAGAACGTTCTCAATCTTTTGCCATAATGTTAATTTCCCAGCAAAAGGCAAGAATTCCTGAGCTACGTATTGCAGGTCAAGCGGATTTCCCATAAATTCGTTCACGTGATGAATATTTCCGTATGTCGAATACGTTATGAGAGGCGCTTTGTATTTATGAGCAAACATGTAAAAAGGTACGAAGTTGAAATCTTCGCATATGATTAAGTCGAATTTGGTGCTGTCGTCCTTAATGAAGTTTTGAACTGCCGTTGAATTCAATGTTAATTTAACGTCCTGCATAAACATGTCCCAAATGAAAAACCGATACATCAAGAAATCGTTCGATTGCAATAAATCAATGAAGAAGTTATTATTATTTTCTGTATCCTCCTCAGTATCTGAAAAATAACACCATACCAAAAATATATAAAAAAAAAAATACGTGTGGCACTCGGGGACTGCCGCGGTAAAGCTATTGCATAGCATTTTTAACAACTTATGCAATTATAATTATTTATTTATTTTATTTATTTTATTTTTGCCGATATCAGATAACTGCGCTCTATCGGAAAACGTTGAAATTATTCCGAATCATTTGCGGCTGCTGTAGCAAATGATTCGGAATAATTTAAACGTCTTCCGATAGAGCGCCGCGCACGAATTTTTTATTCGATAAAGCAAAAAAAAACGGATTATTCCAAAAAAAATCGTAGATAAAAAGATAGATAATTAAATTATCTTCAAAATGGTGCAGGTTTCATAATAATACGCCAGATAGTATTTGCGTAGTAGTCGTTTTTGTGTTCGGTTAGACCTAATTTCACCAATTAATTACACTATGTAATATAAACAAAATCTAAAATATTCAAAGCTAATAATATTAGGAAAATGTTCTTGTTTAACATATATTTTTTTCTAATCGTAAGCAGTACTCTTTTAGACGTAATTATCAGTTTAAAATAAATAATTTTCGTTAAGAAATTTCTTCATTCGGTCGCCGCGCTGGCCTAGGCCCGCGATAAAAGCTATGCAATAGCTTAATAATACACCATAACATAAAATAATAAAATACACCATGACATAAATATATCAATAACGATGACTCAATTCGCAAACTTTCCAAATCCATTTTAATCGCAAAATATGTCCTAATCTTCTAACTTCTTCTAGAAGATGATAAAGTAATCAACAATTAGAAACGAAGTCCAAATTATCTATAGAATGCTCAAAATAAATTGTTATAAAAGCACCTAAATCTCGCCTCTATTGAAATTGCAAATATCATTGTTTTGGTATACAGATTACGGCCATTTTGTTATTATTTTGTTTATGTATAAAATAAGTCACTTAATAGGAATCCCTACTCTTAGTATAGTCAAATTAATTTTACATGATTGTGTGGCTTTGGATTATGTGGATATTTGGATTACATAGATATTGTATATAATTTGTTTTTTGTATAGATAGACTATTTCTTTTAAATAGTCAATATGCTGCAAATTTACGGCGGCAAACTGCCGAACCCTCCCCAACACCATTGTAATAATGGACCAACTTATGATGTAGTTCTGGCAACGTCGTTACATCCGCTAAAAACGATTCTCGCGAAATATCATCTGTAATATTTTTAGATTTATCGTATACTCTTTGCAAACGCGAGAAGTAGGATTGACGTTTAGACTCTAATAATTTCAACTGATTTTCTATTTTCGTAGGCATTTTGATTATAATTGAATGAAATAAATTTAATTATTGTTATATTATTTTTCTTTTGTTGATTATTTTTCGTAATATAAGTAATTAATTAACACACAACAGGGTGAACCGGCGAAAACATGCTAATAGATTAATGAAATGCGAAAAAAATATATGCGAAAAAACTATGTGAAAAAAAGGCCAAAGAGACCTAAAATACGATATATTTACGTTGAATGATACCGTATAGCTCTTCGAACGCAATGCATGGTTCAAAATTTGGCTCAAACTCTGGATTTAAATCCAATTTTAAAGAATTTATATTTTCTATCAATGTGTTCAGGCGTGCCAAAGTTGTCATCAGCCAGCGGCAAATTCTGCAAGTAACTTAATGACGAAACATCAATTACCGCACTAGGCAGCTCGTCCGTAATTCGGTCAACGATCAGCGGTTGAATGGTGAATTTTACGTCATTATTATGACGGGAACTTAAAGTAACACATGTAATCCCGTTTACCGGATGTGTCTTCCCCCCTATCCCTTTCACAAATGCATGATTGCGATTCGGTAGAGGATTTAGACCTAACCGTTTACAGCATGCATGGGTTATAAAGTTATTTTGGCTAGCACTGTCGATTAAAGCCCTGACAGAATATATCTGGTTCTTTGCGGTTATGGTGTTAAGACGAGCAGTGCCCAAAAGAATAACTTGATTTATGTTGGAGGTATGGCACCTTGGCCCAACAGAAGACAATGTGCACAGTGCAACGTCCGTTGGTGAAGCTGAAGTTTCATAATTTTTCGCGGATGGTGTATTTTGGAAATGCAGCAGTGTGTGGTGTTTAAGGTTACACCGACGACACCTACTATCGGATTTACATGCGTGCGTAGCATGTTTTGCACTCAGGCAATTAACACAACATTTATGTTTTTTCACAAAATTAAAACGATTTTCGGGCGTTTCTTTTAAGAAATCGGCGCACTTATAAAGGACGTCGTGGTCATTTTTTTGACAGAATGAGCATATGTTTGGATTTTGTTCAATACCAACAAATGCATGGGATGACTGACCTGAACGTTTGTACCCACTATTGTTCGGTTTATTTTGATTGCCTATAGGGCGCAAATTTGACACCCTGTTGATAGTAGTTCGCTGCAGAATTTTTGCTTTTTCACGTATGAATGTGACAAACTCGTCATATTTAGGAATATCTGTCTTTCTTATAGACATTTCGAATTCCTGTGCGGTTTCCCGGTCGAGTTTTTTCATGCCAATATGAATTAACAGAAACTCGGTTAAATCCGGTATTTTGAGTTGTTTTAATGCGGAAATACAACTTGAAAATTGATCAATAAATGACTCAAGATTATTTGAAGTTGATTGGGTTATAGGCTTTAAATCCAGAAGCATATCGCAATATGCTGTTCCAGTACCACGTACATCTTGGTATTTAGTAACCAATGTATTCCAAATTATGGAGTAATTCTCTGCTGCGGGCGTAATGCCGGCAAAGACTGTTTGCGCTTTGTCAGTTAATTTTCCTACTAAGTACTGAATTTTCTGAGAGTCTGACAATTCCGAATTTTCGTGGATAGACGTACGGAAAACCTCATAGAATACAGGCCAGTTCTGAAAGTTACCGTTAAATGACGGCAGCTCCAAGCGTGGTAATTTTGAAATATTGGAATTTTGCATGTGTGTTTGGCGCCTACCCGCAGAACAACGCCGCCGAAATATTGGGTTGCAACATCGCCGAATGATCGGGTGCTACAAACTTCACGTTGTAAATTCGTTTTTGTCCTTATAAATCCTTTATTATTTCAAATCATAATTACAGATATAAAATAACAAAGCCTAACCTAACTGGATCGCACGAGACGTCCTCATTTAGATTGACTCATCTTATATGTTTACTCAAGTACTGGCTGGTGATAAAAAAAAAACTATAAAAAAAAACAAAAAAAAAAGAAACAAAAATTAGTATGACCACGAAAATATAATTATAATTCCTAAAATCATTCTAATAATTATACAAATAATAACTTAATAAAGACTATCGCAATATCATAATAAACAAAATTGTTTTAGGTCGTGATAAACACAATGTTAATAGATCTTGTTTACAAATAGGATAAAAAATTATTTACCTCTTGATCTTTTACCTCGTTAGCCGACGATTTAGTGCTCTGTTGCAACCACGGTTGTCTAGGGTAGACTCAATCTAGGGTAGAGTCCAGGGTAGACTCAGTCTACATTGGACATAGGCGGTTGCGACATCGCCGAAACTACGGGTGCTACAAACTTCGCATGGTAAATTCGTTTTTACTCGACTGCTCAACAGTGTAATGTATTCAGGGTTCTTCTGTATAAGTCTTACGTTTCCTAATTCCCCCGTAACTTCTAAACGCTTAAACTGATTTAGAAGTGTGTGGTATTATTAGAATTGCTATGTCATCCCATGTGTCATAGAGTACCTTAACTATCCAGATATCAAGTAAGTAGTTGTCTTAAAGTGCAAATGTTCAAATGTAGATAAATTAACATAAATATATCGTGTTTAGTGTCAAATGAAAGGTCTGTTTGATTATAATCAGGAAATATACATGTATCTATATGTATATATATATACATAAACCATCAATATTTAATATAAAACCGTATTAAAAATAATTATGAATACATTACATCACTTTCGGTAACGGCAGTCTATTTATTATGTCAAACGAACGCAATAGTCTTGATAAGATATTTTTTATAGATATTTAACTTTATTTTTATTTTTGATAGATATTTTCTTTTGATAAATCTTGTATTTACACTGTTTTTATTGATGATTTTTTATTTTATTGAAACATTATAAAACCAATTATATTAGTAATGTGTTCTAAATTTTCAACATTCATATTAATTGCTTATTAATTGAGTTATTTGCTCCTCTGTAAAATTGAACAGTTTGCGAATTGATTCATCCTAACAGTGATAAGATACCATTCTTATTTAAAGGGCTCTCTAGACGATCAAGCACGCTTGTCAAGCATCGCAATGCGGGCTGGGAGGGAATAGTAAACCGCAGGAAATTGCAAATATCTTTTTAAAATATTTTCTAAAAAATACCTAATTTTGTAGTTTTATACCAGGGAGTCACATCAGCCATCAATCAATTACGTCTTATTACCGTGTCTCTGGTATAAACTACAAAATTAGGCATTTTTGGTAAATATTTAAATATATATTTTTTCATAATTCCTGCGGTATACGATACCCTCCCAGCCCGCGACTCGATGCTTGGCAAGCATGCTTGATCGTCTAGAGAGCCCCTAAAAGACGAATTAAAATGACACATACACATATCTTCAGAAAATTGTTCAATTTTGATAAGTCGATAGTTTTCCGGCAGGTTTTCCTCTTCTTTAAATGAAATCACGGTCACGTTATGTCCTCTATTGGCTAGCTCCACAAACACTGGATGAATAACTTTGAAATGAGACACAGAATCGAAAAGACTCAACCCCAAAATATTCGCGGCATACACGCTATAGAAACAAGAAACAGTTGCTAAGAAGAGTATCACGAAGACTTTCTTCATTTTGTCGATCTTCTTTGAACACACACGTTTAAGTAAGGATAAATTAGAGATTTGAAATACACTGATTTAGAAAATAACACAAAAAAAACAGCCGCGTTTTTGCAACACCGATGGCCGACAGCTATATGACGATTATCCACAACAAAAAACCACATTTTATAATTCATATATCAGATAATAGATAAGTATATACATATCAGTACAGAACATAACTATCAATTAGTTTATTTTGGATTACTGCCATTAGCTCATTGACATAGTGAATGTGAAAATGATGTGACCTTCAACCGAATGCGTTGTTTTTTTTATAATAATCGGATATTTTTTATTTCAGTGTCTAATCTAAGACAGATAATTTAGGTGCTATCTCGTGGGTTGCCACGATCACTGTTTGTAAGTATAGTCGAATGCGTTGTTTTTTTTTATAATAATCGGATATTTTTTATTTCAGTATCTAATCTAACACAGATAATTTAGGTGCTATCTCGTGGGTTGCCACGCTCACTGTTTCGAAGTATAGTATCCGGGCCAACGAGGAGGGAAATTATTGTAAACGCTCAAAGTTTTTTTTCGTGATGAAGACGGAAATGTCCATTTTGAGCCCTCTGAAAAGCTTAGGATCATTTCCAGATGGAAATTTGTCTATGAAGATATCTGTGTGTACCTGTGTGTCGCGCTTTATCCGACTGAGCTAAAATTTTGCATGCAAGCATGATTTGGTCATGACAAAGCTCTCTAGTCAAATTTTAATCTCGAAATATTGGACTCATAGACTTGAAATTTCCCAAGTCTTTCGTATTTCGAAATGCCTTGTTGAGCCGAAATCGCATTGAACTTACGCCGGTCAGTATATTTGCGCCAACTTGTTTAAAGCGTTGCATTTTCACTATCCGCGCTTGTCACTGTCTATCTATTTCAAGCATTATAGCAACCTCCTCTCCGAAGGGACATCACGCTCAAAATTCTTCCACAATCCTTGGCTACTTACCGGGAAATTTATGGGTGGCACAACCGATGTTTTTAAAAATTGAGGAATAATAGAAATTTATATTGGTAAATCATATAGCGTATTATTTAATATTAAATAATCTGCTTAAAATAAATAAATTGGTAATTTTAAAAACGCCTAAAGTAAACGCGGCAATATGGAGTTCTTATGAAAACAGCTGCATATCCAGGCAGGAGAGTATACAGAAACGCTTCCTGAGATTCCTGTACTATAAACAGTATGAAAATTATCTATTCTTTGTAGCATTAATTTTTTTATTATTATTTATTTAAAATTTAATAATATAATCTTATTTACTTTTAATTTATTAATTTTTAATTTAATTTGTAAGATTTGTGAGATGTAAGAGATGTAAGATGACAATATCTCGCAATGATCATGATTGGCCACACTTTGGGCAAGCCATTTTGTAGCGATATTTTTTTAATATATTTATTAATATTATTAATATTAATATTAATATATTTATTAATATTATTAACACTAACATCAATTAATATTATTCAATAATAATAATATTTAGCAATATTTGTTACTTAAACGTGCGCGACGTATCATCAGCGATAAGCGCTTGATGAAGAAGATTGAACGGAGAAGTGACTAGAAGAAGAGGATGATGCTAATATATGTATAAAGATATTCAAAGTATGCAGAGAATAGAGATTTCAAGTGAATAGCCCTGTTTTCTCTTGTACGATCTCCCTCATATATGAAATTCTCCTGTCCTGACTAAAATGTATTCTCCAAAAGAAGAAGAAGAATAATAATGAGTATTCTATGTGTCTAGACCAATTTGTTAGATCCTTATGCACTTGGTTTTAGATAGTTTGAATCAATTTGAGGTTTATAAGTTAAGATCGGCTTGTAACCTACACTTTTAAGATCTCGTCTCGATGAGAAATATTGATTTTTTGATGTTCTATGACACAATTCCTATCTAGGGGATTATCAAAGGTGTTCTATAGTTAGATACTTCCAGATCAATGTATGCTAATAGTTTTAAGTCACTTTCTCAATATCGATTGACGATTGCTCCAATCAGCTGGGATTTTTTTATAATGTCTTTATAAGTACGCTGTTGATCATTACTGAATATCGGACTTTGTTTGATTTGTCGCTGCACTATTTATCACACTGACGGATGCTACAGTCTTCCGTCAGGGCGTTGTGAACTCAGGAGTTATTTTTTTTATATATTGGATAACGAGATAAATTTATAGTAAAGGCGCCAATCCCGCTTACTCCATTACTGCGTTCGTTCATCCGTTAGTGCTGCATCTGATCTATCGAATCAATTTCTAATTACGATTTAGCTCAGTCTATTTGTATTCTCAGGTATGGTATTCTTTTGATTAAAAAAATATGAACACTTTTTCCGGCAAAATATTCGATATATTGTAAAATAAAATTCTTAGTTGATACAGTTCATATACATATATGGCTCTTTTTGTAGCTTTGCATTAAATAACAATAACATGATAATATGACAATACGCAATATAGCACAAAAAAACTTATCATATTCTAAATTAATGGGTATGTCGAATCAATTACGACATACGTATATACATTTCTTACTAAATTTATCGCTACGCTGGTTCACGGACTTTGTCTCACGTGAAACCAGGCAGTTTCAAGTATCTCAATCAATGAGGCTTCGTCGTTTATTGACGGCCTGCAGTCTCAATCAAGTACTGGCCTTATAAAAAAAGGTTCACGCTTAACCAATTAGGTAGCGGCAGTACGACAAGCAGATGGTATTGGCTTTCTATTTCAATTATAGCGCGAAACAGGGTAAGACGCATCGATCTTATTCATACTTATGACAACATACATATTTGCATAATATATTAAAAAAATATCAACTATAACAAGTTTTATAGTATGGCCAGCTTCGGCAGTTATAACGCACGGATATACTGCAATTATAATAATTTGAACAATCTTACTTGTATTAAGCAGCCATCCAATCCAATATCACATACCTTACACTAATTTAACACCTTTATACACTTCTTAATAACTAACACATAACGACAACTAAAAACTGTTTTGTTTCAATTTGACAGCTGCATCGTAGGGATGTCGGCTGTGTAGTACGATTGTTTTCAACCCCGTTCTGTCGAAAGATGAAATTTGATTGTACGTTGTCTTCGTGATGCGAAGTCTATTCCGAATGTCTGTCTTGATATTACTTATATGATCTCCTCGTGAATGTTTATTTAAAAGGAATATCTTTAATTTTTCTTCTATCTTGCTACTGTTTGATTCTGCATACTTATGTTTTCCCGCCAAATATTTGATGTACGTGGCGTCTATATAAATGTGTTTTTTACTGTCTTTAAGTCGATCTCTCGACGAATCTTAGCACTGGTTAATATTGTTGCTTTCCCGCCAAATAATTGATGTACGTGGCGTCGCTTATAGAGGGTTTTTACTGTTATTACGTCGATCTCTCGGCGAATTTTTAGCACTGTTTAATATTTTTTCTTTCCCGCCAAATAATTGATGTACGTGGCGTCTCTTATAGAGGGTTTTTACTGTTTTTACGTCGATTTCTCGTCGAATTTTTAGCACTGTTTAATTTTGTTGGCTTTCCCGCCAAATATTTGATGTACCGCTTCTAATAAAATAAATATGTGTTAAAAAAACTTCACTTAGATTCTACATGATTTTTATGGGAATGTGGACAGCATTTCTGCCCACATTCCCTCGTTTTAACTTGAACTTTTACATTTTCCGGCACTTTTTCGACGTTTGGGTGACGAGGTTATTACGCGGTGGATCTCCTGGTAAACTGAATTGATTTTGGCATCGCCCACCGCCTTTTTATACCCTTCAAAATACGGCAATTTCTCCATTTTTAGATGTGCTTTTCACCCCTTCCTATGCAAAATAACGCGGCCATCATGCTTTTTCTTTCTGGTTACCAACTATCGTTTTTCCACATTGGGGTTCCGTACCATTTCGTGCACATCGAGCTATTTTTGCACTCTTATTTCTTTAATTCACTCATTTGAGCTGATTTCCTTATTTTTCCCTTATAATCTGTATCCCCAGCATCTAATTTCTGCATATATATTAATTTTACGTTGCCTCTTCGCGGCGCTATGAGCTTCCAAAGGTACGTGTATATTTTTCCAAAAAGTATGTCTATTTCATTAACTATTACGGCTATTATTATTCATTTTTTTTCTACTATAATCCTATATGGTTTTTATAAAAAGTTATTCGGCGTTAGTAGGTTTTTCAGTGACCCATTTTGAAAACAATTCTTTACATCGAAATTACTCATCCGTTTCCTTTAAAAATATGTCACCTATGACCTTTTTAACTGGCTTCTTCGTTCTGTATACTCTAATATTTGTATTATCGTCGGTTTTTTTAGATATGGCTTTCCCTCCAAATTTTCCCGCCAAATATGAATATGACGCTCCTTGAGACGCTCGTCTGTTTTTTGTTAGTGGTCCACCTTAAAATTTCCTTTATTTCTGAATTACAGCGCCTCTAGTGATCAAAATTTGTACGATATTCCGACTCTATTTGATGTCAAAACATGGCAACACTTTCTTGCCGTGGATAATTCCGATTTATTTTTCCGTCAAATCGTCATTTATTCAGTTTCAAACATTAGATTCTCCCTGTAAACCATCGTACAGAATATATGCTCTGCTTCATAAAATAGCTTATTTCATTGGCTTTATTCTAGTAGGTCTATCTACTGTGTGTTCTATCTATATAGGCTGTAATTAGCATTATCGTCTATAGTGCCGATTTTTCTTGTAAAAGTACGACAATTTAATCATAATATGAACTGTCAGTTTCTAGCCGGCTGCGTATTCGTTTTCTGCTCTATTTAAATCAATTGCTAACTATTTATTCTGTTTTCAGGTTCTACTTTCGTTTCAGGGGATAGTGCTTATTCTATACTACGTCTATAGTGCGTGTCGTCGCTGAAATCTTTCTAAATATCCTGTGTTTCTATCATGCATCTTTTGAAGACCCATTTTTGTATGTGATTTCGGCGTTTCTTTAATCATCGATTTTTCCTTTATTTTTCTCTAAAGCCTATTTAGTTTTATTTTATTTAGTGGTTTATTGCTATTACGCTTCATTTTTAACGAATATATAAACGTTTCATTGTTTTATTGAGTTTTAATCTTATTTTAATATATTTTTGTATTCCCTGTCAACGTCGGTAAAATTTATTTTACAGTTTATCTACTTATCGACTGGTAACATTTCTCGCGTATGCCGCTAGATGTCGCTACACGTTTTGAAATTGATTTAAATTTTGGGATCATGAATGAATCGACTAATTACTACTTTTACGTTTTAAAGACCATTCACCTTGCCTTCCCATTGCTGCGTATAGATGGCAATAGGTGTGCTTACATGGCTTTGGTTTGGTTTAGATATTAAGTATTTTATTTGACAGGAGGCGTTCGATTTTATATCATTACAATACCCCCTCCCCAGATCGTTGCTCGCCCTCGAGGAACCACGTGACTTCATCATACGTGTAGTCAACCAGTTCTTACTTTAGCTCTTGGGTTATAAAAATATTTTGTTATCGCTTCATGTCGCTCTCTTATTATTTCTTATCTCCCATTTTGAACTATATTATTTTATTTGATATTATGTCTATTGATGTGTCATCATATTTATAAATCCCCCTTATATTATCCTCATTATATTTATTTAGATTATGTATTCATTCTTTTTTTATTTTATTACATCTCCTCATTCAGGTTATATCCTATATTTATCTCCAGCTTTCATCATATTATGTTATACTTTAAATTCAACGCATCGTATTATATTTTGAGTTCATCATATTATATTATATTTGAGTTCGTTTTGTTATGTTCTGTGGTTTAATTGATCTACTTGTATTCAATAACATTCTAATTTGATTATTTTTTTAGAGCAACTACTGCTTTATTCCCTAAAAAAAATTATAAATTCTCAGTATCATATATTAATAATATTGATATACGTATGATAATAATCCAACTTTCAATCTCTCTCTTTCACTTCAATGTGCACCTGCTCAACAGAATTACTTCCGAGTCCTCGATCACATCTCCGCCTACTTGTTTCATCTCTCTCGCTATATTATCAATAATATAGTTATATATAAATACTACTTCCTTCCGTTGAAAAGTCTAAATTAATTTCATTTCTTTCTCCGAATCACGCGTGCGCTAACCGATGAATTTTTAAATCCTTACACGGGCGTCACCTGAAACTTTATTCTGTCTAACTCACTAACTATGTTGAATATGCGAATGCCATGGCGAGTCTCTTGGGTACTATAATTAAATATTCGCCCTAGGCCCCTGACCTGAGTACTCGACCTTGACGTACAAACCAAAGTTCGTACCTAAGCATGGGATATATCATATTTAAAAAATATTATAACTGGTATGAATTTTCACGCCGAACTTACACCGTCTGTATAGCTAAATTATGGTTAATCTAACGTATGTATACTAAACTGGACTATTGCTGTGCATTTATTGATATCAGATTTTTTTATGTTGAAGCTACTTCTCATGTAATAAGTCAGAATCCGGGATGTTCTCTTATCCTTTTAAGATACTATCTTTCATCCATTCCCTTTCGTGTATCTTCTTCATACATCTCTTCATACCAAAATTACAACCCGTCATCGTCTCCATCTCATGTTAGATATTTTTAAGTTAAAATTGCGTCTTCATACTTCGCCTCATTCTTTTGGAACGTTACTGTATATCTCCTCCAATATTTAAACTAATTTAGAAACTTCTATATATCTATTTCAACTTCTCAACTAAATATTATAGATAATAATTATTATATCTCCTATCTTCCAAAACCCCCGTCCCAATCTACACGAGCTCGTGAGAGGACCCATATCAGCCTATAATCGAATATTATCTCCTTATCTAGCAGCCCTGGGGAAAATGCCAACGCACTCAACTCGTTGCATTATTTTGGAACCCTGCGCTTCGGATTATTGGACGAACCTATTTAAACCGTCGCCAGGCATTCCGGAGCGTCATGAATCACTCCTATTATAAACTCCTAACAAAAAAACATCCGTCCTAGCCCTGCAGTCCTATGGCTTGTTCGCCGACATGTCAGTCTTCAGACCCACCGAAAAATCATCATTATCAACCCAAGATCATTTACTGCCACATCGTTGTTATCTTTATATATCGTTATCCTCCCTACAAATCGATAACCGTACGTATGTTATATGAGATACGTATCTATATTATGGTATAAGGTTTAGCTCCCTAATACTTTTATTAAACATATATTTGTTATCCTCCATATACATCGATAACCGGACATGTACTATATGGCACACGTTATTATATTTTTATCATAATATTTGTCTCTATTATATTTCCATTTTTAACTACTCTAAAACATCTTGATAACAAAAAAATATTTATCTCTTGTCGCGGGTTTATACCACATAAGACTTCATTATTATAAAATTTTACCACAGAACATATTTTCATCCTCATTATTTTACGGTATATAATCAACGTTATTCCGTATATGGTTATTTATTATTATTATATTATTAAAATACCCTTTAGGTTTAACTATTATTGTCGTTAACCTCCGGTGTCGTTGACTTCGACTACGTGATGTCTATCTTTAATTTATTTATTTATATATTTATTATGTAGTGAGACATGTTGTCCACTATTATTTATATTATAATGTTTTTAAATTTCCCTTCTCTAATGATATTTTGATTAGCGGATGTTGCTAACTCCCTCTGTCATATAGTATATGTATGTATATATATATATATATATTTACATACATACATATATATTTAATTATGTGTAACTACTTTAAACTAATTATCTTCTTGTCCTATGAAATGTCAACGCCTTGCTTAAAAGCAAATTTTTAATGACGACTCAAAAAGTTAAAACGTTTCAGTACAGTGTAAGTAAGGTTTGTGGAATAATGGAGTTGGTAGTTGAGGAATGTGAGTAGGATTGGTGGTTGAGGATTATGAATAGGATGCGGGTCAGGATGGAATGAATATTGTTACAAGGTACTGATAGGTAGTAATTAAATGGTATGTTTACTATAATATAATTCATTGACTATTCATATAATACAAGCAAATTACTTATGGTTATGTCCCTTAACCCGCTGAGCACGTAACATCCATTTGGGGACATGAATGGCGGCCGCCGAAATTCTGAAACGTCCACTACTGGATATAGCGCTCGGCTCTTACGAAAATGTCGTTTAAATTTCGAAATGCGATTGTATATTCTATCGAATGATACCATAATATAGCCAAATATGCAACACTATGAAATTGCTCGATTGCCGCATGCGATGTTAGAAATATGAATCACTACATCCTTACAAAATCGATGACCTCATTTCTGACGACAGTCCCAGATCGCCCATGGCGGCGGCGCGCGCGATGTTCGCCGAAGTGATTGTGTTGTGAAGTGTTTGTGAAGTGTTTTCTGGATATAAGTGCAGTTTATACCGGATAAAAGTGAGTATTTCCCTTTTTAAGTAGATTAGCCAGTAGGATTATATAATTTCGACAATCCATTTGCTGTTTTACACGAATTTTCGAAGAAAACACTTTGTCAACAAACCAAGGCTCGCGAAATAAATGCCCGTGTTTATTTTGTAATGTTTTTGAAATATCCCGTTATATCGCGAAACATGACGTAATGTCGCTTTAATTTACTAATAAAATAGGTATTGCTTCATTTACATCCTAAGTTATCACATAATTAGGCGTATTTTGAACATTATATGTTGTGTTCTAATATTGCTCGCGAAAATGAAACTTGTTTTGATAATTACTATGAGAGAAAAAAGTGCGATTTTCCATAGTTTTTCGATGAAATGTGACTCTTTGGAGTATAGTAATTAGTTATTAGACATATAATAAGTCTATGATAAGACAATATAATTGAAAAAATCTAACGAATTTTATATTATGGGCATTCAAAGTTTATTATTAGGTTCAGACGCGGAAACTCTCAAAACTTTAGATTTTTCTATAATATCAGACAAAGCTCAAAGTTCTGGTGTGATTTCTAAGAAGAAGTGATGTAGTAATAAAGTTATTTTGAAAGAATTTCATATAAAAAAATACCATAAGTAGTCACAAATTAAAAATTAAAAAAATTTTTTTTTACGAGAATACATACAATTTTTCTTGGCTGAATAAATAAATATTTTTTCCGTATTTTTGTATGCAAATAAGTAAAAAAAAATATCGTTTTGGTAAAGCATTTAATAGAGAACATAACTGTATTTACAATTTTTGATATTTACAAAAACTGTATTTACAAAAAAATCGAAATGATTTTATAGGCGAGTTTTTTCAGTTTGCCAATTTTGTAATATTTATTCATTATTATCCTAATTGTTTTACGAGATAAGGTTATAATGTTTTATATGTCAAATTTCAATGCGATCATTTTTCTCTTTATCTTTTTTTAATCCGATTAGTGGTTTATAAGTTATGATCGTTTTTCTCAAGGCCGTTGACTCGCGTCGATTTTTTGCGCGAATATGTCGCGCGCAAAAGTGATAGGTGACTTTTTACCTCGCAACGTGAGGGGTTAAAAGAACATCATAATAAATTATTAATCGTCAGTCACTATTAGTAGCGCTGAATAAAAATAGGCATTTTAAAATATATTTTAACAAAAGGTTGTGTATCCCTGCTCTATAATAATAATGGCATTATCTTTGCACTCTATGTATATATAATAACTTGTAAGTTTTAACACCGTCCGCTAACCTTCATTAAATCCTTGATATGAAATCTTCCCAACGGAGTGCCTTCTAAGGTTTCTAGGTCATAAGCATTCTCCGTTACCCTATTGCTTACCCTTGCTTGTACGTATCGCGGAGCTAATTTATGGGTGAAATATTCTATCTTGTTTGATTGAACGTGGTTACGTTTCCATACTATGTCACCTTTGTTAAAAACTACTCTTCTACGACGCAAATTGTATGTTTCTGAATTCTTTTTAAAATTTTCTAATAGCTTCTCCTCCACAACTTGATATATCAGCTCTAATTCCCTTATATTTTCGGTGCGCTGTTTAGTATCTGCTATCTCTATGTGTCTCGCGTCGCTAGGTACATAAGTGTTAATGCCGTGAAGTTTTCCATTGATATATGGTTCTCTTCCAAACATGAGAAAATTCGGTGTATATCCTGTACTTAAGTTAATGTGGTTATTCATTGCGAATTGGATTTTATTTAGGTATTTGGACCAGGTTCTCTGCCGATCGCCCGATAATATTCCTAGACTGGTCTTAATCACTTGGTTATACCTTTCTATAGTATTGTATTGGGGAGAATAATAGCAAGTATAGACGCGCGGTATTGCAAATTTCTCAAAAAATTTATCGAATGATTTGGACCGAAAATATTGTGCGTTATCTAAAATAATGGTTGCAGGTACTCCATACTTTAAAAATATTTGGTTTTCTAAAATTTCTTCTAAAGCATTTGACGTTACTTTCCTTATTGGAAACAACCAAACGAATTTTGAAAATACATCTACCACGGAGAAAATGTATGCGTGCCCTGACAAGCTTCTAGGCAGCGCACCTATTATGTCTAAGCTGAGAGTATTCAATGGTTCATCTACTGCTTTAGGTTTTATCATCCACCCTTGTGGCTTTGTGGTTGCTATTTTATATCCTTTGCACTTTTGACATGTATCTATATATTTTTCTACGTCTTTTGCTAGACCTGGCCAATAATAATCCTCCTGTATTTTCTTAATTGTTTTATATATTCCGAAGTGTACTCCTAAGTATCCATCATGGGTTTTTATTATGGCCTCCTGCCTTTCATCGGGTTTTAATATTAATTTCCATGGCTTCCTAGTCCCAAAGTTTTGTGTTTTAGGCACTACTAATTTATATAACCTATCACTTTCTATTTTAAAACCTTCTATTTCTGTCGGTGAATTCATTATTCGTTCGTTCAATTCGTTGTACCATTCGTCAGGGTTTTTTAATTTTGTAATTTCTACGTTGCAGACTTCATCCTGCTCTATACGTGACAACACGTCCGGGACAATATTTAAAGCTCCCTTCCGGTAAATAATTTCGAAGTCGTACTGAGACAGTAAACAACTCCACCTAGCCAAAC
Source organism: Micropterix aruncella (assembly GCA_944548615.1). NCBI lineage: Eukaryota > Metazoa > Arthropoda > Insecta > Lepidoptera > Micropterigidae > Micropterix > Micropterix aruncella. The sequence goes on from OX155950.1 coordinate 38,817,925, forward strand.
GACCACTGGTATTCTCGAGACGGTTGACCCATTTTAGGCTATTATGATCGGAGTAGACTTTAAAGTGTACGCCATCAAAATGATGTTTGAAGTGTTGTATTGCTTTTAAAACTGATAATAACTCGCGTTCTGTCGTACTGTAGTTACGCTCTGCAGCTGACAAACTATTGGAATAGTACGCTATCGGGTGTTCTTTATCATCATCCCCTGAAATCTGAGCTAACATGGCACCCACTGCCTTTCCTGATGCATCGCAATGAAGATAAAAGATTTTACTATAATCAGGGCATTTCATGACCGGTGCTTCCGTCAGGGCTTGTTTTAATTTATCAAATGCTATTTGCGCTTCGGGGTTCCACATTAATTTTTGTACTATATTTTTCTTTCCCCCCATTAATTTATGTAATGGGTCAGCTATGAATGCAAAACCCTTTATGAAACGGCGATAGTATGACGCGAGCCCCACAAAACTTCTAACTTCCTTTATGTTTCTCGGTATAGGGAATTCTTTTATGCATTTTATCTTATCTGGATCTGTAGACAGTCCATTTTTGTTTACTATGTACCCTAAGTATTTAATTTCTGGTTTGCAAAACTCACTCTTCTTCATGTTTATGGTTAAGCCAGCCTGTTGTAAACGGTCCTTCACAGTTCTTAATAACTCTATGTGTCGGTTGAAATCCCTCGATACTACTACTAGATCGTCTGCATAACAGTATATCTCTCCCTCGAACTCTAAACCAAAGATCTTATCCATTAAGCGCGCAAGCTCTGAAGTTGCATTGCACGTGCCGAACGGCATACGGACGAAGGCATACATTCCTTTACGTTCTACAACAAATGCTGTCTTAGGTATTGATGTAACATCTAATGGTATTTGCCAGAAGGCCTTACCCAAATCTATAGAAGACAGATAGTGGGCGTCCTTTAGATTATCTAATATTCGTTGTGAAAAAGCTACAGGATAATGATCCTTTTCTGTTATCGCGTTTAAACGTCGTGAATCTAAACATACTCTCATCGTCCCGTCTTTCTTTTCTACAGTTACCAGAGGGCTACTCCACTCTGACCTAATTGGTTTAATAACTCCTAACTTTAGCATCCGGTCTATTTCTAAGTTCAAAAGTTCTTGCTTATATGGTGACAATCGGTACGGTCGTTGTCGGACTGGACCGTCTTTTGTAATTATTTTATGTGTCACTAAATGCGTTAATCCTAATCCTTTATGTTCTATTGAAATTTCATTGAATTCTTCCTTTAATGATTTTAATATTTGTGATTCACTTTCGCCTAAATCACCTTCCTCCAAAATATATTTATCCGACGTTATCTTTTGAACTAGACTGGCACAACGAATGAACCCCACCTCTTCATCTTCTAATTCGAAATCTATTTTTATATTGAAAACTGTCAAGAATTCTAGTCCTAATATCACACCTTCTTTTATGCTCGGACTAATAATAAAATTTGAATTCCGTTTAATTTGTTTATATTGGGTCATAATTTTTAACTCTCCTATTATATCTTGTATAGTTCCATCAGCCGAAGTCAACTCCACCCTATTCTTTTTTATTATATTTATATTATTTTGAAATGATGACACATATTTTTTTCCAATTATATTCACCGTTGACCCGGTATCGATCAAAGCTTTTAATTTTTTTCCCTCTATTATTATCATTATATATGGTCTTTGATCATTAATATCATCTGTTAGGGTGCTATTGTATAGCCTCACTAACCCCCTTACAGTTGGTGAGCCTTCTATTCGTTTCCCGAATTCTCCTGACGAGAGACTGGTCTCACTACTGAATCTTGATCGTTCCTTACATCTCCCGACGTTCTATTTATATTATTTATATTTGATATCCCCTTATTATTATTGCATCGGGCGCATTCAAATTTTGTCACGCCCTCCGCACGACACCCGAAACAGATTTTACCCCTTATTTGCCGGCATGTGGTGAAGTGATGACCTACTTCCTCACATTTCAAACATCTAATCTCGTTCACAATTCTACTCTGTCCGGAGAAGTTATATCCCCCGCGCCCACGATTCATGTTTCCGCGCCCTCTACCTGATGTTTGGAATCTATTATTGTTAAACGGCATATCATTTGTATTGCGCTGGTCATTCCTAGGAAAGTCATTATAGCGCTTATTTTGATTATAGTTATTCTTTTCTATAACCGTCGCGACCATCGGTTTCTTATAATTTCCGCGATATACTTCTTTAATTGGGTTAGCTTCCTCTTTATTTATGTATTGCTCAAAGTTTTTCGCATACTTTACGAGCTCTTCGACAGTAGTCAGAATTTGTGCGCCTAATATGGGCTTATAACGATCGGCAACATTTATTTTTAGTATTTCTAATAAAATTGTATCTTTTATTGGTTCACGCAATAGTGCGTTGAAACCTCTAACCTCGGTCATATACTCTTCTATGCTCTGTTGGGGCTTTTGTTTTAGATTTCTTATGTGACTATCCATTTTAATTTGGTAATTCAAAGCTTCAAAACGCTCGATTAACTTCCTCTTTAACTCGGACCATGTCAACTGATCGGTTCTCATTGAACGAAACCATTTCAATGCGGGTCCAGTTAATAATTCGGTAAATGATTCTACTAATGTATTTCCGCTAACGCGTCGAGACCTCAATCTATCCTCGCACGTCTCAATGAAATCTAATACTGATCCTTCTCCGGTAAACTTAATTCCCCAACGAAACACATCATTTATATTTCCCGCAGTTGGTGGCACATATGCACCTTCCTGCTTTATTATTTTATTTGTATTATTTTCATTTAAAGCGATATTATTATTATTTATCGTTGCCTCCTTCAACTGTTCTTCTAAATTTTTTATTATATTAGCCATATTCTCTCTTTCCTTATCTATAAAAGCCTGATCAGCTGCTTGCTCTGATAATCTATTATACTCATATAAGGAATTATGCGGGCTAAGCTCCCTATCGAACATGCTCCTAATACGGCCCTGCTCAATATCTAATGCTAGTCGTCGTCTTTTTGACGTTGATGCCGTATACGACATTATTTATATTATTATTATTTTTCTATATTGGAAATCTTTTTATTTATTATGATAATATTTTATATTTATTTTGCACTTCACGAGATGATATTATAATAATTTATGCAGACAAGACAGAACATTTATAAAGAAAATTAATAATTAAGATTCGCATAAAAATATTAATTCGCACCTTTCGCAGAACGGGGTTTATTATTATATCTTATAATATTATATATCTTATAATCAACCTCAGATATAACTCACTTGCTAATATTGCAAATATTTAACAAGATAACATCAAAACATTCAAGATGATCTGTGCGATGGTATCACCGTAACACAGAAAAACAATATTATAGTATTTGCTAGATAGTAATTACAACTTAACATTTATCATATATGTGGTGCGACCTTATTGTCAACACTCAAAAAACAAACAAGCAAACAATAAAATATTCGCGAGTGAAATTTCAAATTCCTCGCCAAAACTCCCAAAAAGAACCAATATATACATGTATTAACATCCAATGATATTATCATCCAATGATAGTATCTATATATTTATTAGCCTCACCGATGAACGAACGATATTTATTCAAAAGTATTAATTACACTGGTCGACATTTTTTTTTTAAGTGCAGTCCCTAAAGCATAGCTAATTTTTTTATATGTATTTACTATCCTTAAACACAAAATGAAACAAAAACATTTTTTTACAGGTCAGGTTTTTTTATTATTTAACAAAGTGTTTTTACATAATTCTGTCATAGTATGACGGGTACTTACTTAACAAAATTTCAAATTTTATTCAATTTAATTTGTTTTGCTCCTGATTTGCGCTTGTGAGTATCTTGAGAGTCTCTCTGCAGGGTCCAGCAATAGTCAGCCAGCATAGATGGGCTCCACTTTCCTTGGTATCGCTTCTCCATAGCCGCAATGTCCTGGTGAAATTGTTCGCCGTGCTCGTCACTGACATCTCTCATATTTTCGGGAAAAAAAAATAAGTGAAAGTGAAGAAAGTGTATTTTTAGTGACATGTTACATCCCATATTTTTTATAGGCCATTAGCATTTCAGATACAATGCTGATATAGTCTTCACTTTTATGATTTCCAAGAAAGTTCTCGACAACATTCTTGAAGGCCGACCAAGCGGCTAGCTCATCTGGTCTCAACGCTGTTTTAAAATTCAGATCAATCAAGATCTCCCTTATTTGTGGTCCTATTTCCTTCTTTAATTTTTGCGTCGCTGATCTTAGGAAACTTTTGCTTTAAGTAAGTCATGCCATTTCCATCCTTAGACAAGCCTTTTACAAAATTTTTCATCAAACCCAATTTAATGTGTAAAGGTGGAAGTAAGATATCTTCAGATTTTACTAAGGGAACATGGTGAACATTCTTCGTGCCAGGTATAAGGTGCTCTCTAGTAGACCAGTCCTTCTTGGTATTATGGTTTTTCCTGTCTCTGCTGTCCCACTCGCACAGAAAACAACAATAATTTGTGTATCCCGTTTGCATTCCTAGTAGGAGCCCTATTACTTTTATTAGATCACCAAATATTTTCCATTCGTATTTTACATATTTTATTTTTGTTAACAGCAGCTTCATGTTGTCAAAGTTCTCTTTCATATTTGCAGCATGACCAAGGTCCGGTTGAGTATTTCCGTTGTGAATTAAAACAGCTTTCAAACTTACTTTTGATGAGTCTATGAAAAGTTGCCAATCTGCTGCGTTATGTTGCAAGCCAAGAGCTGTGAACAGACCTTCAATGTCTTGACAGTAACATAAAGTGTCTTCCATGACATAATATGGAACCAAGAGACGATGCCGGTTTCTAAAGTGCGTGATTTTTGTACCTTTTTCGAGAAGATTCCACTGCTGCAAGCGCGAACCCAACATTTCTGATTGCAGTTTTGATAAATTCAGGTCACGTACCAGATCATTTAGGTCATTTTGGTTCAACAAGTGAGGCTTCGCAGAAGTAGACACCTCCACAGAGAACTCAGAATCCGACTTTTCAGTATCAATGATAACACACGAAAAAATATGAATTTATACATATTTTAATAAAACTCCATAAATTCCATAAAAACCTGACGTAATAGAAAAAAACTAATTACATATCTGAAATCAGCGTGAAAATTCCTATAAGATTTAATTACTTTTGTTAAAGGGACAAAAAATGTGTTGACCAGTGTTATTACTATGTTTATGTTCTACTAAGTAGTTCCCGTTCACTTTAAAATGTTTTAACGTTGGGTCGGCATTTTGTAGCAATTGTAGAGAATTTATTTTTTAATTTATTAATTTTTAATTTAATTTGTAAGATTTGTGAGATGTAAGAGATGTAAGATGACAATATCTCGCAATGATCATGATTGGCCACACTTTGGGCAAGCCATTTTGTAGCGATATTTTTTTAATATATTTATTAATATTATTAATATTAATATTAATATATTTATTAATATTATTAACACTAACATCAATTAATATTATTCAATAATAATAATATTTAGCAATATTTGTTACTTAAACGTGCGCGACGTATCATCAGCGATAAGCGCTTGATGAAGAAGATTGAACGGAGAAGTGACTAGAAGAAGAGGATGATGCTAATATATGTATAAAGATATTCAAAGTATGCAGAGAATAGAGATTTCAAGTGAATAGCCCTGTTTTCTCTTGTACGATCTCCCTCATATATGAAATTCTCCTGTCCTGACTAAAATGTATTCTCCAAAAGAAGAAGAAGAATAATAATGAGTATTCTATGTGTCTAGACCAATTTGTTAGATCCTTATGCACTTGGGTTTAGATAGTTTGAATCAATTTGAGGTTTATAAGTTAAGATCGGCTTGTAACCTACACTTTTAAGATCTCGTCTCGATGAGAAATATTGATTTTTTGATGTTCTATGACACAATTCCTATCTAGGGGATTATCAAAGGTGTTCTATAGTTAGATACTTCCAGATCAATGTATGCTAATAGTTTTAAGTCACTTTCTCAATATCGATTGACGATTGCTCCAATCAGCTGGGATTTTTTTATAATGTCCTTATAAGTACGCTGTTGATCATTACTGAATATCGGACTTTGTTTGATTTGTCGCTGCACTATTTATCACACTGACGGATGCTACAGTCTTCCGTCAGGGCGTTGTGAACTCAGGAGTTATTTTTTTTATATATTGGATAACGAGATAAATTTATAGTAAAGGCGCCAATCCCGCTTACTCCATTACTGCGTTCGTTCATCCGTTAGTGCTGCATCTGATCTATCGAATCAATTTCTAATTACGATTTAGCTCAGTCTATTTGTATTCTCAGGTATGGTATTCTTTTGATTAAAAAAATATGAACACTTTTTCCGGCAAAATATTCGATATATTGTAAAATAAAATTCTTAGTTGATACAGTTCATATACATATATGGCTCTTTTTGTAGCTTTGCATTAAATAACAATAACATGATAATATGACAATACGCAATATAGCACAAAAAAACTTATCATATCCTAAATTAATGGGTATGTCGAATCAATTACGACATACGTATATACATTTCTTACTAAATTTATCGCTACGCTGGTTCACGGACTTTGTCTCACGTGAAACCAGGCAGTTTCAAGTATCTCAATCAATGAGGCTTCGTCGTTTATTGACGGCCTGCAGTCTCAATCAAGTACTGGCCTTATAAAAAAAGGTTCACGCTTAACCAATTAGGTAGCGGCAGTACGACAAGCAGATGGTATTGGCTTTCTATTTCAATTATAGCGCGAAACAGGGTAAGACGCATCGATCTTATTCATACTTATGACAACATACATATTTGCATAATATATTAAAAAAATATCAACTATAACAAGTTTTATAGTATGGCCAGCTTCGGCAGTTATAACGCACGGATATACTGCAATTATAATAATTTGAACAATCTTACTTGTATTAAGCAGCCATCCAATCCAATATCACATACCTTACACTAATTTAACACCTTTATACACTTCTTAATAACTAACACATAACGACAACTAAAAACTGTTTTGTTTCAATTTGACAGCTGCATCGTAGGGATGTCGGCTGTGTAGTACGATTGTTTTCAACCCCGTTCTGTCGAAAGATGAAATTTGATTGTACGTTGTCTTCGTGATGCGAAGTCTATTCCGAATGTCTGTCTTGATATTACTTATATGATCTCCTCGTGAATGTTTATTTAAAAGGAATATCTTTAATTTTTCTTCTATCTTGCTACTGTTTGATTCTGCATACTTATGTTTTCCCGCCAAATATTTGATGTACGTGGCGTCTATATAAATGTGTTTTTTACTGTCTTTAAGTCGATCTCTCGACGAATCTTAGCACTGGTTAATATTGTTGCTTTCCCGCCAAATAATTGATGTACGTGGCGTCGCTTATAGAGGGTTTTTACTGTTATTACGTCGATCTCTCGGCGAATTTTTAGCACTGTTTAATATTTTTTCTTTCCCGCCAAATAATTGATGTACGTGGCGTCTCTTATAGAGGGTTTTTACTGTTTTTACGTCGATTTCTCGTCGAATTTTTAGCACTGTTTAATTTTGTTGGCTTTCCCGCCAAATATTTGATGTACCGCTTCTAATAAAATAAATATGTGTTAAAAAAACTTCACTTAGATTCTACATGATTTTTATGGGAATGTGGACAGCATTTCTGCCCACATTCCCTCGTTTTAACTTGAACTTTTACATTTTCCGGCACTTTTTCGACGTTTGGGTGACGAGGTTATTACGCGGTGGATCTCCTGGTAAACTGAATTGATTTTGGCATCGCCCACCGCCTTTTTATACCCTTCAAAATACGGCAATTTCTCCATTTTTAGATGTGCTTTTCACCCCTTCCTATGCAAAATAACGCGGCCATCATGCTTTTTCTTTCTGGTTACCAACTATCGTTTTTCCACATTGGGGTTCCGTACCATTTCGTGCACATCGAGCTATTTTTGCACTCTTATTTCTTTAATTCACTCATTTGAGCTGATTTCCTTATTTTTCCCTTATAATCTGTATCCCCAGCATCTAATTTCTGCATATATATTAATTTTACGTTGCCTCTTCGCGGCGCTATGAGCTTCCAAAGGTACGTGTATATTTTTCCAAAAAGTATGTCTATTTCATTAACTATTACGGCTATTATTATTCATTTTTTTTCTACTATAATCCTATATGGTTTTTATAAAAAGTTATTCGGCGTTAGTAGGTTTTTCAGTGACCCATTTTGAAAACAATTCTTTACATCGAAATTACTCATCCGTTTCCTTTAAAAATATGTCACCTATGACCTTTTTAACTGGCTTCTTCGTTCTGTATACTCTAATATTTGTATTATCGTCGGTTTTTTTAGATATGGCTTTCCCTCCAAATTTTCCCGCCAAATATGAATATGACGCTCCTTGAGACGCTCGTCTGTTTTTTGTTAGTGGTCCACCTTAAAATTTCCTTTATTTCTGAATTACAGCGCCTCTAGTGATCAAAATTTGTACGATATTCCGACTCTATTTGATGTCAAAACATGGCAACACTTTCTTGCCGTGGATAATTCCGATTTATTTTTCCGTCAAATCGTCATTTATTCAGTTTCAAACATTAGATTCTCCCTGTAAACCATCGTACAGAATATATGCTCTGCTTCATAAAATAGCTTATTTCATTGGCTTTATTCTAGTAGGTCTATCTACTGTGTGTTCTATCTATATAGGCTGTAATTAGCATTATCGTCTATAGTGCCGATTTTTCTTGTAAAAGTACGACAATTTAATCATAATATGAACTGTCAGTTTCTAGCCGGCTGCGTATTCGTTTTCTGCTCTATTTAAATCAATTGCTAACTATTTATTCTGTTTTCAGGTTCTACTTTCGTTTCAGGGGATAGTGCTTATTCTATACTACGTCTATAGTGCGTGTCGTCGCTGAAATCTTTCTAAATATCCTGTGTTTCTATCATGCATCTTTTGAAGACCCATTTTTGTATGTGATTTCGGCGTTTCTTTAATCATCGATTTTTCCTTTATTTTTCTCTAAAGCCTATTTAGTTTTATTTTATTTAGTGGTTTATTGCTATTACGCTTCATTTTTAACGAATATATAAACGTTTCATTGTTTTATTGAGTTTTAATCTTATTTTAATATATTTTTGTATTCCCTGTCAACGTCGGTAAAATTTATTTTACAGTTTATCTACTTATCGACTGGTAACATTTCTCGCGTATGCCGCTAGATGTCGCTACACGTTTTGAAATTGATTTAAATTTTGGGATCATGAATGAATCGACTAATTACTACTTTTACGTTTTAAAGACCATTCACCTTGCCTTCCCATTGCTGCGTATAGATGGCAATAGGTGTGCTTACATGGCTTTGGTTTGGTTTAGATATTAAGTATTTTATTTGACAGGAGGCGTTCGATTTTATATCATTACAATACCCCCTCCCCAGATCGTTGCTCGCCCTCGAGGAACCACGTGACTTCATCATACGTGTAGTCAACCAGTTCTTACTTTAGCTCTTGGGTTATAAAAATATTTTGTTATCGCTTCATGTCGCTCTCTTATTATTTCTTATCTCCCATTTTGAACTATATTATTTTATTTGATATTATGTCTATTGATGTGTCATCATATTTATAAATCCCCCTTATATTATCCTCATTATATTTATTTAGATTATGTATTCATTCTTTTTTTATTTTATTACATCTCCTCATTCAGGTTATATCCTATATTTATCTCCAGCTTTCATCATATTATGTTATACTTTAAATTCAACGCATCGTATTATATTTTGAGTTCATCATATTATATTATATTTGAGTTCGTTTTGTTATGTTCTGTGGTTTAATTGATCTACTTGTATTCAATAACATTCTAATTTGATTATTTTTTTAGAGCAACTACTGCTTTATTCCCTAAAAAAAATTATAAATTCTCAGTATCATATATTAATAATATTGATATACGTATGATAATAATCCAACTTTCAATCTCTCTCTTTCACTTCAATGTGCACCTGCTCAACAGAATTACTTCCGAGTCCTCGATCACATCTCCGCCTACTTGTTTCATCTCTCTCGCTATATTATCAATAATATAGTTATATATAAATACTACTTCCTTCCGTTGAAAAGTCTAAATTAATTTCATTTCTTTCTCCGAATCACGCGTGCGCTAACCGATGAATTTTTAAATCCTTACACGGGCGTCACCTGAAACTTTATTCTGTCTAACACACTAACTATGTTGAATATGCGAATGCCATGGCGAGTCTCTTGGGTACTATAATTAAATATTCGCCCTAGGCCCCTGACCTGAGTACTCGACCTTGACGTACAAACCAAAGTTCGTACCTAAGCATGGGATATATCATATTTAAAAAATATTATAACTGGTATGAATTTTCACGCCGAACTTACACCGTCTGTATAGCTAAATTATGGTTAATCTAACGTATGTATACTAAACTGGACTATTGCTGTGCATTTATTGATATCAGATTTTTTTATGTTGAAGCTACTTCTCATGTAATAAGTCAGAATCCGGGATGTTCTCTTATCCTTTTAAGATACTATCTTTCATCCATTCCCTTTCGTGTATCTTCTTCATACATCTCTTCATACCAAAATTACAACCCGTCATCGTCTCCATCTCATGTTAGATATTTTTAAGTTAAAATTGCGTCTTCATACTTCGCCTCATTCTTTTGGAACGTTACTGTATATCTCCTCCAATATTTAAACTAATTTAGAAACTTCTATATATCTATTTCAACTTCTCAACTAAATATTATAGATAATAATTATTATATCTCCTATCTTCCAAAACCCCCGTCCCAATCTACACGAGCTCGTGAGAGGACCCATATCAGCCTATAATCGAATATTATCTCCTTATCTAGCAGCCCTGGGGAAAATGCCAACGCACTCAACTCGTTGCATTATTTTGGAACCCTGCGCTTCGGATTATTGGACGAACCTATTTAAACCGTCGCCAGGCATTCCGGAGCGTCATGAATCACTCCTATTATAAACTCCTAACAAAAAAACATCCGTCCTAGCCCTGCAGTCCTATGGCTTGTTCGCCGACATGTCAGTCTTCAGACCCACCGAAAAATCATCATTATCAACCCAAGATCATTTACTGCCACATCGTTGTTATCTTTATATATCGTTATCCTCCCTACAAATCGATAACCGTACGTATGTTATATGAGATACGTATCTATATTATGGTATAAGGTTTAGCTCCCTAATACTTTTATTAAACATATATTTGTTATCCTCCATATACATCGATAACCGGACATGTACTATATGGCACACGTTATTATATTTTTATCATAATATTTGTCTCTATTATATTTCCATTTTTAACTACTCTAAAACATCTTGATAACAAAAAAATATTTATCTCTTGTCGCGGGTTTATACCACATAAGACTTCATTATTATAAAATTTTACCACAGAACATATTTTCATCCTCATTATTTTACGGTATATAATCAACGTTATTCCGTATATGGTTATTTATTATTATTATATTATTAAAATACCCTTTAGGTTTAACTATTATTGTCGTTAACCTCCGGTGTCGTTGACTTCGACTACGTGATGTCTATCTTTAATTTATTTATTTATATATTTATTATGTAGTGAGACATGTTGTCCACTATTATTTATATTATAATGTTTTTAAATTTCCCTTCTCTAATGATATTTTGATTAGCGGATGTTGCTAACTCCCTCTGTCATATAGTATACTAGCGACCCGCCCCGGCTTCGCACGGGTGCAATGCTGATACTAAATACAGTACAGAAAAACTGTGAACGTTGTATATAAAAACATAGCGGCCCGCTCTGGCTTCGCACGGGTATAAAATATATAGCCTATGTGATTAAAATCGATCCAGTAGTTTTGATTTATTCATTACTGCCCGTGGCCCGCACGCGTTAAATTTGGAGTAAAACAATCCCCCTTTCCCTATACCATGAAGATTTCCTACTATCTTTGGAATATCTAAATTCATACACTACATTTTTACTTATTTACTTTTTACATTTTTAACTATTTATTTTATTTTTACAACATATTACAGAATGTCTTTATAAACAACGTTGTCATTAGACAATACAAACATGTTTTCTCTGGAGGTCACTCTTGAAAGAGCGACATACAGTTGTCCATGTGAAAAACAGTCAACGCTCACATCTAAGCCTGCAACGTTGAAGGTTTGACCCTGCGATTTATTAATGGTCATTGCAAAAGATGTCTTTACCGGAAACTGTAAACGTTTAAATTGGAAGGGTAAATCCGATGGTATCAGAGGGATTCGGGGAATCAATACATCTTCTCCGGTACCACATCCTGTGAGTATTGTGCACTCTATTATGAAAGTTTTCAATGCTTTTACCAGCAAACGCGTGCCATTGCAAAGTTTAGGTGGATTCAGGTTTCTTAATAAAATAACAGGACAACCTACTTTCAACACCATTTTGTGAGGAGGGAGTCCAGACGGGTTCAAAGAGTTTAGAAATTCTGTAGGAAAATGAACAGCTTCTTCCAAATCGAGAACAGTATCGACCGAGTAGTATATTTTCGTCGGCGCATCAATCTTTGAAAGAATCAAGTTATTTACTTTATCTACTTGTTCGTTAGTTGGTGACAGAATCGCTCTTTCTTTAAACCAAGATATTGTCTTATAACTTATGTTATCAATGTCAGGATAGACATTGTTGACTAACTCTTGGATGTTGTCTATCAAAACGCAAAGGTTTTCTAGGTCAATCCTTCCCTCACTTTGTGTTAACTCTCCATTGCCAACTTTTAGCAGCATCTCTGGAAATAGCCTGTTCTCACGTGAAGATGACGAAACCCTCATATTGGTTTTAAGCTTTAATTTATTGACATGTGGCCAAAGGTTGGATCTTTTTAGGCAAGCATTTATTTCGTATTCGTATTGTATTCGGCACTGTTAGTTAAATCTGAGTTAGTAGTATTAGCTGGCATCGGCAGCCCAAAATCTTTGATCGATTTACCCGAAAGTAATTGCACTACTTTGTTCAATTCCAATAATGCTTCGTCAAATATGTTTTGATCATATTGTAGGTACATCATCTGAGTTTAACTCTCGTCGTCGCCGAATCAGAATATCACTGGCCATATTTTCTTGAAATTTATTCCATAGATTAACAGAATCAGTTACTTGACAAAACACTACAATGACGGCAAATAAATATCTTAATGATGTAGCTGAACTACAAACAGCTGCTTCTGATAATGTGTTTTCCCAGTGAGAATCGTCTTCCAAGAGCCCCATAGCTTTGCATGCTGCTTGATAAGTATTGTAAACAACACCTTGTACAGTTCTTAGGTGTGCAAAGGATGTCGGGCCTTTTACAATATGCAATAACATTCTCAGATAAAAGCATTCGCTGTTGTTGGGATGAACCACGTAGACTCTGCCAAGAGCATCCGTTTTTTTTACTCCGGGGAAACCATCAACCGCAGTACCTTGTTTTCGTCGTTGAAAAGTTTTAGAATTCTGGTTCCATGTATAGTAAGTAACCTGGAACTCTGTCATACGTCAGTGTTTTCGCGAAATCATCTTGAGCACATAACTTGAAGAATGCTGTCAATGTTGTATCCCGCGGGTTATTAACAACTTCTTGTATATTATTCTCTGTGAAATATACTCTTTGTCCATTTTCTAAATGAACTGCAAGGTGGATATTGTGGGAGCCCGGTCGTGCACTTCGAATGATAAAATCCTCCATACAGCTTCAGAGCTGCAGATGTAACGTCCAGACTGATATTTTTCCACTTCATTTGGTGATTGTATGCTGAAAGTGGCTTGATCACTGCCTTTATTAATGTACTTAGTAACATATTGAATTGACTTTATTGAATTGCACAACTCTACGTTGATGTGGGCATCAAAAATTTTCAAAAGGAGCGGATTATAGGGAACGATCCATCGGTTATCAATATCATGGTTTCGGACGGTAGCATTTTGCCCACCCTGTTCTGGCGATCGTCGACGATATTTGGGATATCCGTCATCGCTAGTACTTGTTTGAGTTTGGAACGACTTCGGAAATTTTTTGCTGCATTTAGAATCTCGCATACATGGAGAATTCGGGTTTAAAGTCCCGCAAGGGCCGTGTACCATATGTTTCTTTACGATTTTGTACAGGATAGGATCTTCATCTTTATCCGGTAATTCAGCTGAAATAACCCTGTCAATTTGGTTTGGTCTAATTTTGTTCACTAACCACACCAACAGGTGTACATGTGGCAAACCACGTTTCTGCCATTCTATTGTGTACATATGACAGCGCGGCGGACCGAATATATGAGACTTGTTAATGAGGTGCAGGAGTTTCTGTACTTTTAAATGGAAGACTCTGTTAACTATATCGTATCTGTCTTGTGGAGTTAAATTGGTGTTAATATTTTCTTTGATTTCCGGCCAATTTGGGTTACATGTTGCAGTTATAAATAAATCAGGTTTGCCGTAATTTCTTACGTAAGTCATGGCGTCTTGCGATTTTTCGTGTAAATATCGTGGTCCACCTGTGAATGATGAAGGTAGTATAACCAACTGCCCAATGCCGTTGCGGTGTTCATTCGCCTGTAAAGCATCCTGAAGATGAACGTAATTTTCAGCTCTTAATTTAGTTTGATTATTACGGATGTAGGCCAATCTCTCAGATTCAATTTTCGCATATTGATCTACCAAGTATTGGTTTGTTAACATTCCATATCTAAGCAAAGTATTGAAATTGTTACGTCTTGTCATTATACGGTAGCAATAGTAGTTCATACATGACACTGTTTTACGCAGAGGTGTACCACCGATTGGGTCAACTTGAGAAATATTAATGGCATAACCATTTTCTCCACGACATAGCATCAAAGGATATTGTAAGCTGTCATAAGATCTGTGTAACTCTGAAATTTTTTGCAAATTATCATCACGACTATGCAATACAATATCTCTTTTGTCAAATTACTGTCCAGCTATCACCACTGCTACTTCACTCGTGGAAGACGCATTGTATCGTCCTCTGTGTTCTCCAACAGGAACTTTATTTGCATGGATTACGACATTAAAGTCAGGAGTATCTGCTGGAACACTCTCAATCGCAGTTTTGAAAGACTGTATGTAGCAATTATGAGAATGTAACATATCTTGGAGAGATCTAATCAAATCTCTATCAATTGGCTGTGCAACACTTGTACACCGCGTAGATGCTTGTGTATCTGGATCTGCAATAAAATATATTTGCAGAAATTTGTGATCATCGGGTCGAAGTGGTAGCAAGCTCCCAGCTAAGTGGTACACTTGCCCTTGAATTTTAAATGTAGGCATGAACCCACGCTCAACGACTTGCTTACTCTTAAAAGAGGTCATTTGAAATGCGTTATTATAACGGCGTATATTGCGCATGAATTGCTTGGATTTCTGATGATCACCCGTAAGAAGAGAGTGAAGTGGTTCAGGTGGAGGGAGAACTTCTTCTAATTTGACTTTTCCTTGTAAGCAACACATGCCTTTCGATTCGTCCTTGAATTTCAATGCCAAGCAATGTTCACACACTACTGACATAGTACCTATTGATACTATACGATCGTCCTTGTAAGAAATCGAAGGATCGTAATTCATGGCAGAATTTTCTTTATTCACCCATGAATTAGTAACTCGTGCTGATGATTCTCTGACTCTCTGTATTCGATGTCTTTCCCTATGTCGGCTGCGGTGAACCTCACGCTCTACTGAAGATTCTCTCTCTCTCTCAGCTCTATATCTATCCCGAAGCTGACTGAGGCGAGCCTCACGCTCTACTGACGATTCTCTGTCCCTCTGAACCGTATGCCTATCTCGATCCCGGCAGCGGCGAATCTCACGCTCTACTGAAGATTCTCTCTCTCTCTCAGCTCTATATCTATCCCGAGCCTGACTGAGGCGACCCTCACGTTCCGTTGAAGATTCTTCATCTCTTGCTGAACGTACTCTTCTGGCATTCACTGTACTACGACCTATGTTCGAACGACGACGTCTTCCAGACATGACTTTATAATTTCTGTACAAAATTTACTCAGTTCTATATGTATGATTACCTATGCACAAATTGCCATATTATTAGTATGTGCCGCAGTAAAAAATATCTAAATTCTTACCATTTAGAAACAAAAGATAATCAGCAATCATAAAAAACAAAAGATACCTATTCTATTCAGTTCTTTTTTTTTTTACTGAAATACCTCAACTTAAACAACGATTTTAATTATAAAAAATAATTTGCTATTCGTGCGACTAAAAACAAAAGATAATCAACAATCATCAACAACAAAACATACCTATTCTATTAAGTACTTTTTCTGAACTTACATATCTCACCTTAAATCACGATTTTTGAAAATAATTTCCCTAATATTAAATTGATCTAACTGTAAATTTTAATCAAGATCTTAATAGAAAATTGCAATCCATAAATTATGGTTTTATTTAATCTAATCTTATCTCACCTTATGTAGGTACTTATAATTGCTATAAGTGCGATTTAAAAATTAACCTTAGAATAGAATATAATTTATATTTTAAAACTACTATCATACAATTATTTATCGTAACTTACTTATAATTACTGATACGTTGTCGCGCTGAGAAGCACGTTTTTATTACCTAAGTATTGCTATTTTCCTCGCTGGAGAGCTCCGATATAATAAACGCGTCCGATCGCTGCTAACTTCAAAGTGCTATAGGGAAAACCGCGGCCTCAGACGCGCTATTTATAGGCACGCTCTTGCCGCACCGGGCGGCCGGCCGGTACCGCCGCAAACGCTACGTCCCGCAATTTTTAAATCTGTAATATCTTCGAAAATATTCACTTAAATCATACGGTGTAAAGGACCATATAGATCTATATTAAATGAACAATGTATTCAAGGTATTTAATTGGTTAAGGATTAATGCTGTATTGGTTAAAATCGCTTCGAAAATTAGCCATTATTTGTCGTAAAAAGTAAATGACAAAAAAAAGTTATTGTGGGTTATCCATAAGAGATAGACATATACCATCACGGACTTTTCTGTAGACCTTTTCAATGTGTACAATACTTAGTACATTATTTTGATAAAACTCGTAGGGTTCAGCCTGCGTTTGCAATGTAAGCGGAAAAAATGTAATTATTTACGACATCACATTAGAAACCTCAAAAATAGCAGTACTTCTTCACTATTTAATGGATGTTATTATACATATAAACCTTCCTCTTGAATCACTCTATCTATTAAAAAAAACCGCATCAAAATCCGTTGCGTAGTTTCAAAGATTTAAGCATACAAAGGGACATAGGGACAGAGAAAGCGACTTTGTTTTATACTATGTAGTGATGTATGTATATATATATATATATATATATTTACATACATACATATATATTTAATTATGTGTAACTACTTTAAACTAATTATCTTCTTGTCCTATGAAATGTCAACGCCTTGCTTAAAAGCAAATTTTTAATGACGACTCAAAAAGTTAAAACGTTTCAGTACAGTGTAAGTAAGGTTTGTGGAATAATGGAGTTGGTAGTTGAGGAATGTGAGTAGGATTGGTGGTTGAGGATTATGAATAGGATGCGGGTCAGGATGGAATGAATATTGTTACAAGGTACTGATAGGTAGTAATTAAATGGTATGTTTACTATAATATAATTCATTGACTATTCATATAATACAAGCAAATTACTTATGGTTATGTCCCTTAAAAGAACATCATAATAAATTATTAATCGTCAGTCACTATTAGTAGCGCTGAATAAAAATAGGCATTTTAAAATATATTTTAACAAAAGGTTGTGTATCCCTGCTCTATAATAATAATGGCATTATCTTTGCACTCTATGTATATATAATAACTTGTAAGTTTTAACACCGTCCGCTAACCTTCATTAAATCCTTGATATGAAATCTTCCCAACGGAGTGCCTTCTAAGGTTTCTAGGTCATAAGCATTCTCCGTTACCCTATTGCTTACCCTTGCTTGTACGTATCGCGGAGCTAATTTATGGGTGAAATATTCTATCTTGTTTGATTGAACGTGGTTACGTTTCCATACTATGTCACCTTTGTTAAAAACTACTCTTCTACGACGCAAATTGTATCTTTCTGAATTCTTTTTAAAATTTTCTAATAGCTTCTCCTCCACAACTTGATATATCAGCTCTAATTCCCTTATATTTTCGGTGCGCTGTTTAGTATCTGCTATCTCTATGTGTCTCGCGTCGCTAGGTACATAAGTGTTAATGCCGTGAAGTTTTCCATTGATATATGGTTCTCTTCCAAACATGAGAAAATTCGGTGTATATCCTGTACTTAAGTTAATGTGGTTATTCATTGCGAATTGGATTTTATTTAGGTATTTGGACCAGGTTCTCTGCCGATCGCCCGATAATATTCCTAGACTGGTCTTAATCACTTGGTTATACCTTTCTATAGTATTGTATTGGGGAGAATAATAGCAAGTATAGACGCGCGGTATTGCAAATTTCTCAAAAAATTTATCGAATGATTTGGACCGAAAATATTGTGCGTTATCTAAAATAATGGTTGCAGGTACTCCATACTTTAAAAATATTTGGTTTTCTAAAATTTCTTCTAAAGCATTTGACGTTACTTTCCTTATTGGAAACAACCAAACGAATTTTGAAAATACATCTACCACGGAGAAAATGTATGCGTGCCCTGACAAGCTTCTAGGCAGCGCACCTATTATGTCTAAGCTGAGAGTATTCAATGGTTCATCTACTGCTTTAGGTTTTATCATCCACCCTTGTGGCTTTGTGGTTGCTATTTTATATCCTTTGCACTTTTGACATGTATCTATATATTTTTCTACGTCTTTTGCTAGACCTGGCCAATAATAATCCTCCTGTATTTTCTTAATTGTTTTATATATTCCGAAGTGTACTCCTAAGTATCCATCATGGGTTTTTATTATGGCCTCCTGCCTTTCATCGGGTTTTAATATTAATTTCCATGGCTTCCTAGTCCCAAAGTTTTGTGTTTTAGGCACTACTAATTTATATAACCTATCACTTTCTATTTTAAAACCTACTATTTCTGTCGGTGAATTCATTATTCGTTCGTTCAATTCGTTGTACCATTCGTCAGGGTTTTTTAATTTTGTAATTTCTACGTTGCAGACTTCATCCTGCTCTATACGTGACAACACGTCCGGGACAATATTTAAAGCTCCCTTCCGGTAAATAATTTCGAAGTCGTACTGAGACAGTAAACAACTCCACCTAGCCAAACGACCACTGGTATTCTCGAGACGGTTGACCCATTTTAGGCTATTATGATCGGAGTAGACTTTAAAGTGTACGCCATCAAAATGATGTTTGAAGTGTTGTATTGCTTTTAAAACTGATAATAACTCGCGTTCTGTCGTACTGTAGTTACGCTCTGCAGCTGACAAACTCTTGGAATAGTACGCTATCGGGTGTTCTTTATCATCATCCCCTGAAATCTGAGCTAACATGGCACCCACTGCCTTTCCTGATGCATCGCAATGAAGATAAAAGATTTTACTATAATCAGGGCATTTCATGACCGGTGCTTCCGTCAGGGCTTGTTTTAATTTATCAAATGCTATTTGCGCTTCGGGGTTCCACATTAATTTTTGTACTATATTTTTCTTTCCCCCCATTAATTTATGTAATGGGTCAGCTATGAATGCAAAACCCTTTATGAAACGGCGATAGTATGACGCGAGCCCCACAAAACTTCTAACTTCCTTTATGTTTCTCGGTATAGGGAATTCTTTTATGCATTTTATCTTATCTGGATCTGTAGACAGTCCATTTTTGTTTACTATGTACCCTAAGTATTTAATTTCTGGTTTGCAAAACTCACTCTTCTTCATGTTTATGGTTAAGCCAGCCTGTTGTAAACGGTCCTTCACAGTTCTTAATAACTCTATGTGTCGGTTGAAATCCCTCGATACTACTACTAGATCGTCTGCATAACAGTATATCTCTCCCTCGAACTCTAAACCAAAGATCTTATCCATTAAGCGCGCAAGCTCTGAA
This sequence comes from Micropterix aruncella, assembly GCA_944548615.1. Taxonomy (NCBI): domain Eukaryota; kingdom Metazoa; phylum Arthropoda; class Insecta; order Lepidoptera; family Micropterigidae; genus Micropterix; species Micropterix aruncella. The sequence goes on from OX155950.1 coordinate 38,838,082, forward strand.
GTTGCATTGCACGTGCCGAACGGCATACGGACGAAGGCATACATTCCTTTACGTTCTACAACAAATGCTGTCTTAGGTATTGATGTAACATCTAATGGTATTTGCCAGAAGGCCTTACCCAAATCTATAGAAGACAGATAGTGGGCGTCCTTTAGATTATCTAATATTCGTTGTGAAAAAGCTACAGGATAATGATCCTTTTCTGTTATCGCGTTTAAACGTCGTGAATCTAAACATACTCTCATCGTCCCGTCTTTCTTTTCTACAGTTACCAGAGGGCTACTCCACTCTGACCTAATTGGTTTAATAACTCCTAACTTTAGCATCCGGTCTATTTCTAAGTTCAAAAGTTCTTGCTTATATGGTGACAATCGGTACGGTCGTTGTCGGACTGGACCGTCTTTTGTAATTATTTTATGTGTCACTAAATGCGTTAATCCTAATCCTTTATGTTCTATTGAAATTTCATTGAATTCTTCCTTTAATGATTTTAATATTTGTGATTCACTTTCGCCTAAATCACCTTCCTCCAAAATATATTTATCCGACGTTATCTTTTGAACTAGACTGGCACAACGAATGAACCCCACCTCTTCATCTTCTAATTCGAAATCTATTTTTATATTGAAAACTTTCAAGAATTCTAGTCCTAATATCACACCTTCTTTTATGGTCGGACTAATAATAAAATTTGAATTCCGTTTAATTTGTTTATATTGGGTCATAATTTTTAACTCTCCTATTATATCTTGTATAGTTCCATCAGCCGAAGTCAACTCCACCCTATTCTTTTTTATTATATTTATATTATTTTTAAATGATGACACATATTTTTTTCCAATTATATTCACCGTTGACCCGGTATCGATCAAAGCTTTTAATTTTTTTCCCTCTATTATTATCATTATATATGGTCTTTGATCATTAATATCATCTGTTAGGGTGCTATTGTATAGCCTCACTAACCCCCTTACAGTTGGTGAGCCTTCTATTCGTTTCCCGAATTCTCCTGACGAGAGACTGGTCTCACTACTGAATCTTGATCGTTCCTTACATCTCCCGACGTTATATTTATATTATTTATATTTGATATCCCCTTATTATTATTGCATCGGGCGCATTCAAATTTTGTCACGCCCTCCGCACGACACCCGAAACAGATTTTACCCCTTATTTGCCGGCATGTGGTGAAGTGATGACCTACTTCCTCACATTTCAAACATCTAATCTCGTTCACAATTCTACTCTGTCCGGAGAAGTTATATCCCCCGCGCCCACGATTCATGTTTCCGCGCCCTCTACCTGATGTTTGGAATCTATTATTGTTAAACGGCATATCATTTGTATTGCGCTGGTCATTCCTAGGAAAGTCATTATAGCGCTTATTTTGATTATAGTTATTCTTTTCTATAACCGTCGCGACCATCGGTTTCTTATAATTTCCGCGATATACTTCTTTAATTGGGTTAGCTTCCTCTTTATTTATGTATTGCTCAAAGTTTTTCGCATACTTTACGAGCTCTTCGACAGTAGTCAGAATTTGTGCGCCTAATATGGGCTTATAACGATCGGCAACATTTATTTTTAGTATTTCTAATAAAATTGTATCTTTTATTGGTTCACGCAATAGTGCGTTGAAACCTCTAACCTCGGTCATATACTCTTCTATGCTCTGTTGGGGCTTTTGTTTTAGATTTCTTATGTGACTATCCATTTTAATTTGGTAATTCAAAGCTTCAAAACGCTCGATTAACTTCCTCTTTAACTCGGACCATGTCAACTGATCGGTTCTCATTGAACGAAACCATTTCAATGCGGGTCCAGTTAATAATTCGGTAAATGATTCTACTAATGTATTTCCGCTAACGCGTCGAGACCTCAATCTATCCTCGCACGTCTCAATGAAATCTAATACTGATCCTTCTCCGGTAAACTTAATTCCCCAACGAAACACATCATTTATATTTCCCGCAGTTGGTGGCACATATGCACCTTCCTGCTTTATTATTTTATTTGTATTATTTTCATTTAAAGCGATATTATTATTATTTATCGTTGCCTCCTTCAACTGTTCTTCTAAATTTTTTATTATATTAGCCATATTCTCTCTTTCCTTATCTATAAAAGCCTGATCAGCTGCTTGCTCTGATAATCTATTATACTCATATAAGGAATTATGCGGGCTAAGCTCCCTATCGAACATGCTCCTAATACGGCCCTGCTCAATATCTAATGCTAGTCGTCGTCTTTTTGACGTTGATGCCGTATACGACATTATTTATATTATTATTATTTTTCTATATTGGAAATCTTTTTATTTATTATGATAATATTTTATATTTATTTTGCACTTCACGAGATGATATTATAATAATTTATGCAGACAAGACAGAACATTTATAAAGAAAATTAATAATTAAGATTCGCATAAAAATATTAATTCGCACCTTTCGCAGAACGGGGTTTATTATTATATCTTATAATATTATATATCTTATAATCAACCTCAGATATAACTCACTTGCTAATATTGCAAATATTTAACAAGATGACATCAAAACATTCAAGATGATCTGTGCGATGGTATCACCGTAACACAGAAAAACAATATTATAGTATTTGCTAGATAGTAATTACAACTTAACATTTATCATATATGTGGTGCGACCTTATTGTCAACACTCAAAAAACAAACAAGCAAACAATAAAATATTCGCGAGTGAAATTTCAAATTCCTCGCCAAAACTCCCAAAAAGAACCAATATATACATGTATTAACATCCAATGATATTATCATCCAATGATAGTATCTATATATTTATTAGCCTCACCGATGAACGAACGATATTTATTCAAAAGTATTAATTATTACTATGTTTATGTTCTACTAAGTAGTTCCCGTTCACTTTAAAATGTTTTAACGTTGGGTCGGCATTTTGTAGCAATTGTAGAGAATTTATTTTTTAATTTATTAATTTTTAATTTAATTTGTAAGATTTGTGAGATGTAAGAGATGTAAGATGACAATATCTCGCAATGATCATGATTGGCCACACTTTGGGCAAGCCATTTTGTAGCGATATTTTTTTAATATATTTATTAATATTATTAATATTAATATTAATATATTTATTAATATTATTAACACTAACATCAATTAATATTATTCAATAATAATAATATTTAGCAATATTTGTTACTTAAACGTGCGCGACGTATCATCAGCGATAAGCGCTTGATGAAGAAGATTGAACGGAGAAGTGACTAGAAGAAGAGGATGATGCTAATATATGTATAAAGATATTCAAAGTATGCAGAGAATAGAGATTTCAAGTGAATAGCCCTGTTTTCTCTTGTACGATCTCCCTCATATATGAAATTCTCCTGTCCTGACTAAAATGTATTCTCCAAAAGAAGAAGAAGAATAATAATGAGTATTCTATGTGTCTAGACCAATTTGTTAGATCCTTATGCACTTGGTTTTAGATAGTTTGAATCAATTTGAGGTTTATAAGTTAAGATCGGCTTGTAACCTACACTTTTAAGATCTCGTCTCGATGAGAAATATTGATTTTTTGATGTTCTATGACACAATTCCTATCTAGGGGATTATCAAAGGTGTTCTATAGTTAGATACTTCCAGATCAATGTATGCTAATAGTTTTAAGTCACTTTCTCAATATCGATTGACGATTGCTCCAATCAGCTGGGATTTTTTTATAATGTCCTTATAAGTACGCTGTTGATCATTACTGAATATCGGACTTTGTTTGATTTGTCGCTGCACTATTTATCACACTGACGGATGCTACAGTCTTCCGTCAGGGCGTTGTGAACTCAGGAGTTATTTTTTTTATATATTGGATAACGAGATAAATTTATAGTAAAGGCGCCAATCCCGCTTACTCCATTACTGCGTTCGTTCATCCGTTAGTGCTGCATCTGATCTATCGAATCAATTTCTAATTACGATTTAGCTCAGTCTATTTGTATTCTCAGGTATGGTATTCTTTTGATTAAAAAAATATGAACACTTTTTCCGGCAAAATATTCGATATATTGTAAAATAAAATTCTTAGTTGATACAGTTCATATACATATATGGCTCTTTTTGTAGCTTTGCATTAAATAACAATAACATGATAATATGACAATACGCAATATAGCACAAAAAAACTTATCATATCCTAAATTAATGGGTATGTCGAATCAATTACGACATACGTATATACATTTCTTACTAAATTTATCGCTACGCTGGTTCACGGACTTTGTCTCACGTGAAACCAGGCAGTTTCAAGTATCTCAATCAATGAGGCTTCGTCGTTTATTGACGGCCTGCAGTCTCAATCAAGTACTGGCCTTATAAAAAAAGGTTCACGCTTAACCAATTAGGTAGCGGCAGTACGACAAGCAGATGGTATTGGCTTTCTATTTCAATTATAGCGCGAAACAGGGTAAGACGCATCGATCTTATTCATACTTATGACAACATACATATTTGCATAATATATTAAAAAAATATCAACTATAACAAGTTTTATAGTATGGCCAGCTTCGGCAGTTATAACGCACGGATATACTGCAATTATAATAATTTGAACAATCTTACTTGTATTAAGCAGCCATCCAATCCAATATCACATACCTTACACTAATTTAACACCTTTATACACTTCTTAATAACTAACACATAACGACAACTAAAAACTGTTTTGTTTCAATTTGACAGCTGCATCGTAGGGATGTCGGCTGTGTAGTACGATTGTTTTCAACCCCGTTCTGTCGAAAGATGAAATTTGATTGTACGTTGTCTTCGTGATGCGAAGTCTATTCCGAATGTCTGTCTTGATATTACTTATATGATCTCCTCGTGAATGTTTATTTAAAAGGAATATCTTTAATTTTTCTTCTATCTTGCTACTGTTTGATTCTGCATACTTATGTTTTCCCGCCAAATATTTGATGTACGTGGCGTCTATATAAATGTGTTTTTTACTGTCTTTAAGTCGATCTCTCGACGAATCTTAGCACTGGTTAATATTGTTGCTTTCCCGCCAAATAATTGATGTACGTGGCGTCGCTTATAGAGGGTTTTTACTGTTATTACGTCGATCTCTCGGCGAATTTTTAGCACTGTTTAATATTTTTTCTTTCCCGCCAAATAATTGATGTACGTGGCGTCTCTTATAGAGGGTTTTTACTGTTTTTACGTCGATTTCTCGTCGAATTTTTAGCACTGTTTAATTTTGTTGGCTTTCCCGCCAAATATTTGATGTACCGCTTCTAATAAAATAAATATGTGTTAAAAAAACTTCACTTAGATTCTACATGATTTTTATGGGAATGTGGACAGCATTTCTGCCCACATTCCCTCGTTTTAACTTGAACTTTTACATTTTCCGGCACTTTTTCGACGTTTGGGTGACGAGGTTATTACGCGGTGGATCTCCTGGTAAACTGAATTGATTTTGGCATCGCCCACCGCCTTTTTATACCCTTCAAAATACGGCAATTTCTCCATTTTTAGATGTGCTTTTCACCCCTTCCTATGCAAAATAACGCGGCCATCATGCTTTTTCTTTCTGGTTACCAACTATCGTTTTTCCACATTGGGGTTCCGTACCATTTCGTGCACATCGAGCTATTTTTGCACTCTTATTTCTTTAATTCACTCATTTGAGCTGATTTCCTTATTTTTCCCTTATAATCTGTATCCCCAGCATCTAATTTCTGCATATATATTAATTTTACGTTGCCTCTTCGCGGCGCTATGAGCTTCCAAAGGTACGTGTATATTTTTCCAAAAAGTATGTCTATTTCATTAACTATTACGGCTATTATTATTCATTTTTTTTCTACTATAATCCTATATGGTTTTTATAAAAAGTTATTCGGCGTTAGTAGGTTTTTCAGTGACCCATTTTGAAAACAATTCTTTACATCGAAATTACTCATCCGTTTCCTTTAAAAATATGTCACCTATGACCTTTTTAACTGGCTTCTTCGTTCTGTATACTCTAATATTTGTATTATCGTCGGTTTTTTTAGATATGGCTTTCCCTCCAAATTTTCCCGCCAAATATGAATATGACGCTCCTTGAGACGCTCGTCTGTTTTTTGTTAGTGGTCCACCTTAAAATTTCCTTTATTTCTGAATTACAGCGCCTCTAGTGATCAAAATTTGTACGATATTCCGACTCTATTTGATGTCAAAACATGGCAACACTTTCTTGCCGTGGATAATTCCGATTTATTTTTCCGTCAAATCGTCATTTATTCAGTTTCAAACATTAGATTCTCCCTGTAAACCATCGTACAGAATATATGCTCTGCTTCATAAAATAGCTTATTTCATTGGCTTTATTCTAGTAGGTCTATCTACTGTGTGTTCTATCTATATAGGCTGTAATTAGCATTATCGTCTATAGTGGCGATTTTTCTTGTAAAAGTACGACAATTTAATCATAATATGAACTGTCAGTTTCTAGCCGGCTGCGTATTCGTTTTCTGCTCTATTTAAATCAATTGCTAACTATTTATTCTGTTTTCAGGTTCTACTTTCGTTTCAGGGGATAGTGCTTATTCTATACTACGTCTATAGTGCGTGTCGTCGCTGAAATCTTTCTAAATATCCTGTGTTTCTATCATGCATCTTTTGAAGACCCATTTTTGTATGTGATTTCGGCGTTTCTTTAATCATCGATTTTTCCTTTATTTTTCTCTAAAGCCTATTTAGTTTTATTTTATTTAGTGGTTTATTGCTATTACGCTTCATTTTTAACGAATATATAAACGTTTCATTGTTTTATTGAGTTTTAATCTTATTTTAATATATTTTTGTATTCCCTGTCAACGTCGGTAAAATTTATTTTACAGTTTATCTACTTATCGACTGGTAACATTTCTCGCGTATGCCGCTAGATGTCGCTACACGTTTTGAAATTGATTTAAATTTTGGGATCATGAATGAATCGACTAATTACTACTTTTACGTTTTAAAGACCATTCGCCTTGCCTTCCCATTGCTGCGTATAGATGGCAATAGGTGTGCTTACATGGCTTTGGTTTGGTTTAGATATTAAGTATTTTATTTGACAGGAGGCGTTCGATTTTATATCATTACATCTTATATACCCTACAGCATTTTTTCTAGTGGTGGTTGGGTACAACTCACTAAGCGTAAGAAGAGATTGGATAGCAAACTGCCATCTTTATATTCTACTTAGGGGTTCGTTGATAATCCGATCATCTTTAGAAGAATCGGTCTGTTTGTATCCGTTAATTACTGACGTGCCAGGACTCACGTATTGTTCGCGTTACTGCGAGCTAGAACTAACATCGTTCAACTGTTTCACGGTGCGGACGCGTCGTACCCTAAATTCACAATGTTTGGCTGAGCCAGAATTGGATATTTAGACAGTGAACTTAGCACAATTGCAAAGTACGGTAATGGCGTTTCTTGGCCATCAAGTACATAATTAGAAAAATATGTAGTATAAAAGTTTCATAAAATTGGTACCTAGTAATAACAAGAAAGGTTAGATAATCACTGGATATATGTGTGTATAATAAACGTATTGGAATTATCTGTAAGGTTAATTATGCATTGAAAAATATATAAAATTTCTAAAATACCTAGTCTTTTCCGAAAAGTAAAAATGATTATGATTATGATTTCATGTCCCATCTGGAATTGTCCTTTTCCTGTTTTCCAAGCTGTATAGCTGCGGTTATGTCAAACTGTCGGGTTGGAAGCGCCGTGACGTCACAGAGCGCTGCCAGGGCTACGTTTGTTTTGCGCGGTGTCCCACATTTCGCCTACAAAAATATGGCCGGTGTCAGCTGCACAGGTGACGCAAATTGGAATCATTTAAATACTAATGGAAACGACACGATGAAATATACAATGTTAAGGTTCAAGAAATAAGAGTAAATTATAATAGAACACACATTGATCAATTAGCAAGTGAAGTATGCTCGATATCCTTAATTACAAAATATTTAAAAATCTTTGTGGTTTAGTGGCAGTCAAGTCAGTACATTATATTATTATTTTTTATGTACCTATTTATAAGGGTTTAAATCGCTTTTATCGTTTCTGCTATATGTTTTGCTGCCACACCTAAAGTTATGGGCCCTTGCTGGGTTGGCCACGAAGACCGATTCTCTTCAGGGTTGGTCACACTCACGGGCTCATAACTTTAGGCTACCAGCCATCGGCTACGCGATCCTGGGTGAACACCGGGCAAATGAAGCCGTGGTCCGCGATAGATTCGGTATACACCGTTTCACCGCTTCGTAAGGGAGAGTTCGAATTCGTAACCAATCGAGAGACTGGAGTAATCTGGTCCCAATTGGAAGTAAGGGCGTGAGTGTAAGCCCGCTGGGTAACACTCCTGGCTATCTCGCGGTTAAGGCGTTGGCCTCTTACGGGTTTGTGGCGGAGCTAGACGGTGGACTGTTTTGTCCAAGTCATCTGCGCTCACTCCAGGGAGATAGAACGACTAATCGTTAAAACTTCCTGAGGTGACTGGCTCGCCCGCTGTAGTCGACAACCCTAGTTGCCACACCTAAAGGGAGCTAATGGGCCCAGTGCAGCTGGACCATATGACCCAGTGTGTTTTGAGGGTCGGTCGATTTCACCGGTCAGCACCCATCCGGTAGCCTCCCAATAGAACTTCGATCCCGAGTTGAACTATACCCTTGGGTCAGTTTTCCCTGGGAATCATTCTGCAGGGGTCCTATACGGTTTGCGCATCGTGCAGCGTCAGCCAATCAATTGTGTAGTCCGACTGATAAACAAGGGTGTCAGAAAACGGCTTTGTTTCCTAGAGAGCGGGGGTGGTTGTTAACCTTACATCAGTCGCTCTTACAAGGACCGATCGGCCGCCCGACAAAGAACGCCGTGATCCGCGATTAATTTGGTAGATACCAAATTACCACTACCAAAGCAGAGGACCGCGCAAGCGACATCTAACATGTGTGGTCGTGGTAGGCTTCGACTTCGAAGAAAATAGACCAAGTACTCAGGAAATAGACCAAGACTCACAGACATACTTCAATATGGATATAGTTTTGATCGTCTCAGGGGGGTCAAAATGGATATTATATAGTCTTCATCTCCGATTTTTTTAGAGCGTTAACAATACATTCCCTTGAGCCAGGAAAGTAAAAAACAAATATTCTCTTTGTCTGCGTACTGCATGCGTTAATATTCAGTCCCATTTTATTGTCGGCGTCGTTTCCTCCTTGGTAATATATCTTTATCGAAAACAAATTGAGCTCCGATTACAAAAGCCAGGGATAGGCGTTCTCGCTGCAAAGGGGCGTACTTTGTGCAGTTTCTAGTTTGTATACGACACAGGCGGGGTGCTACCTGCCACAGTTTAAACAGTTGGAGTGGATATTCATAACAGATACGACCTGAAAATGAATTCGGAGAATCAATGCACTTCTCAGATCTCTGCGTTCAAAGTAATTGAGCGTGATGTTAGGCATGGTAACTTAGGATTGTGGAGCATAAACGCTGCTGGCCACCGTTTACAAAGCTCAAAACGCTATACTGAGGGTCATCAATAAAAAAATCTCAAACATATTCTTCCGATGACCTTTTCCGAGAGTAGGTATAGAGTGTTTGAGTGTGAGAAAAATATTTGTGCTGGTAACTCTCACTTAATTGCAGATTGAGTTAGGAGAACAGAAAAAAAGCCTGCAATCTCTTGTGACAAGAAGGTCAAAACAAACGAATTTTGCAATACCGCTCAGGACATCTGCTTTTGGCCAATCCAGTTTCTCTTATCTTGCCCCCAAATTTTTCTAATTGCCTACCACTAAACATTAGGGACAATAAAAATTCATATACATTTAAAAATAGGTTGAGTGCCCACCTCTTAAATTAAACAAATGCAGATATTGAACACCTTATTAGATAATTAAATCTTTAAATAAAACATAATAGTATAAGTAGGAATAAAAATTGATGATTTCTAGATATAATTTTATTTTTTGTTGACTTATTTTGTATATTATTAATACATATATAAATATGTTTTAATCCCTATCGTGTTTCAAAATAAATTTATAACTTATTGATAATTTTGATAACATTTTCTTGCGAATTTTAATCAGGTAACTGAGATATTTCTTTTAACATTATGTACGATTTATGTTTAGTTATATAAATATAATATTGTATGAATAATCCTATAATGCTTGCAGCATAGGAACCTATCTCAAAAAAAAAATTGACTAATAGATTGTTTTATTTTAACGCTAAATCTGGAAGAAAATTGTGTCGGTCGCTATAAATAAGCGAGATATAGGCATTCAAAGTTCAAATTTTTGCTTGCGGTGATATTAGAATATTTAGGAATTTTCTATTGTTTCAGGATACCCGTTGTTATCAAAACGCAAAGTCATTGAAAAAAACCTCAAAAATAGTCCTATTTTTTAAAATATCGCTATTGTTTTTTCACGACCATGCCATCATTTTGTAATATCCGAATGGTTATCGATATTAGAGAACTCGCGATATATCGACTATTTTCAGACACTACTTCTGAAGCAATATGGCCGTTGTGTTGACGTTTAGTATGCAAACTTTAAATGCATATATCTCGCTTATTTATTGAGAGCGACAAAAGATTATTGCAGATTCGGAATCTGCGTGGCTAATATATTCCGGTGACGTTTAAAAATCAACAATCCAGGAGAGGTTCCTATACTGCAGTTATACCATATTATAGATTTCTTAAGATAATTAAAATCAAAATAATTTGTCTTCCTTGGAACAGGCGGCAGCCTAGTTAGGTTATGACTGATAATTGATACTGATAATTTGAAATCAATAAAATATCGATGTTTCGTACTTGAGAAACATAGTATTTTTTGTATCGTTGTTTAAAAATTCCAAGATGCTCATCTTAGTTGGCTGGTTGATTCAATGAAGGTAAATGCCGTTGGATGGTCTGGCGATACAAATGTGACACATCTGGTGAATTTAGGCACACCCCTTTCCCAATCTGTGGCGCTGGCGCTGAGCGAGCGTACCACAGATTGGCATGGCACGGCCGGTGGACGGTGGCTCGATGGCCAGATAAGGTGGACATTCATTTCCTGCACGCCGCCCATTACGCGGACGATACAAACGAGCCGATAGCGCCTCGCGCAGCACCGTGCCGAGGTCGAGTAATCCACCGCCGTCCGTCGCTCGCTCGCTCCACCCGCTGCTCTTCGCTCAACAGCCACTTCAGGAAGTTACTTTGTTTATCCCGCCTCTATGCGATTAGACCGATTACATAAGCATAGCAGATGGCAAGCTTAAGCCTCTGATCGATTGACGAAAAAATTCTCAAACAAGTTAGCTTCTAGAATTACTAGCGAAATACTCTCCGCCATTGCTTTGACGTGAATTTATATCAATAAAAGGCATTGTACTGCCTGACTGACTCACTCATTCATTTAGCAACGCCGAGGCGTAATTACTGGAGCCAGTAACAATAAACTTTGTCGGAAGCTTCCATTAGATTCATAAGCATTTAAACTACAAGAAAGAAGAATCCACTTTTATGAAGCAGTTTATTCACTTTATAACAAAAAAAATAAAAGAATCTTTAATGTTGTCGAGGAAATAATCTGAGCCTCGTTTTAAGACAAGCTGTGTAAAAAAACTGTTATTTGCATTTGAGTTTGATATTGCGTGTAAAAAATAAAATAAAAAGATTAGCGAATAGCCATCCTACGGTACAACTAGAGCCCTTAACTACAACGAGCGAACCCGTCAGTACAGGAAATTTTAACGATATTAGATCGTTCTGTCTCCCGTGAGGTGATTGTAGAAGACTTGGGACGAAAACAGTCCACTGTCTAGTTACGCACTTATTCGTCAGAGGCCAATGCCTTACGGCGAGGCACCGGGAAAGGACCTGTGACATACTTCGAGTTATTGCTGAAGAATAACGTATACCCTATCGAAGCACCTAGAGGGCAATCTCCATCCACTCACGTCTGACGCAAAGGACCCGTAAACATAGTCAACATCCTAAAACTGGCCGGAAACGAAATCATTCGACCTAGCTTATTTTTAAGAAAACTCAACATATCATTTGGTATTACTATTATTTTAAAATTAAAACCGGAACCTATATGTATAATTTGGATATATACACTTAAGTATAGAACCGTGGTCTCTTATACGGTTCATGCCGTGCACGGACTAGGAAAGCGGGGTTGGCCGAATGTTAGTAATCAGTCCCCGCACAAAGAGGAATTTACACAGGACGTAGCACATCAAAGAAACAGTCGTGGTACACACGTAGCCGGGGTAAGCTTTCAAAGAAACTCAGCGCCTCGCGGGATGAAGTAATGTAATTGGACGAGTGAAAACAGCACGCACATTCTGTCCACTCGATCTTTAGGCGGCTTACAAACTCTATTTTAGTGAGGCGCTCGAGAACTGCGGAGCGATTTTATATGCCCTTCGCTAAAATTTAGGGTCGAGCTTAGCGACCGTCCATCGAAAATCGTTATTTAGAATCGATCCTTAGCACTAGGCTATCGCTTAGCGGCCATCGTTCTCAAACGTCACATTAGGCACGCAGCAAGCCAAGTTTAACGGGTGCTTAACTTCGTCTTTTGCCGCGTATGGACGAATTCGGAGTTTTTCAGAGTTTTTGTGGATATTGAGGTCTCGGAGAATTGCGAAACTGTATAAAAAACGATTCGATGCGTTTACTGAGCTAACGGAAGAAGAGTTTCGCTTGAAGTATCAACTAACCAATTTGAATATGATGAAAATCGTAAGATTACATATTACTTCATTGTAGAAACTGGTTCTTTTTGTTGATAGTTCAGAGGTCTTAGGCGCAATCGATTCCACTCATATCAGAATTAGGAAAGTTGGCATAAAAATTGGCCATTAATAGAAAAAAAATATATTCACTCAACGTTCAAGTGAGTGTGCAGAATAACTGTTATTCTAAATAAGGCTGATAATTTCGTATTGGCCGATTTTATAACAAACACAATTTTTATAACAAACTCAAAGTGAAGCGCGGCAGCATCAAACTCCCCCCCCCCCCCCCCCCCCCTTCTCCCCCCGACTCCAGCGCGGTAGACACCGATGGCACCTGGGTTAAATCCACTCAGAAACATCAAAAAAAATATTGTGCCAAGGGTAGGGGGGGGGGGGAGAGGGTGAGAGAGAGCGAGTGGAAGGGGGGATAGGAATGGGTGTAGGGAGAGGGAAGAGGGAAGGGTATGAGGAGGGGAGAGAGGGAAGGAAGGGGAGAGGGTGGAGTTTTTTGGGTATAAGGGTGGGGGGAGTGGTTTAGGAAGGGGGAGGGTGGAGGGTTGTTTAGGGGGTGATGGAGCCGAGGATTGGGGGGGGGGGGTGTTTGAAAGCGGGTTTAGGGGGTTTGGCGCTTCTTTCTTGTTCTCTTGAATTTGAGTGTGAATGTAAATGATAAATAAAATACTATGACATCGGTCATAGCTGGCTAGAATGAGCATCTCAATGATCAACCAATCTATTTTAACCACTTCGTAACCCCTGCGCCTGTAACATATGTATTTAAACGCATTGTTGCACCGCGCAATGGCGCAACAGCTGATGCAAATGTTATAACTTTTATATACCTTTAATCTAATCGAAATCCCGGATCACTCGCACGCAGTCGTTAATCGAGGGGAAACATACGGTAGAGTTTTAAATGAATGAAAAAATGAGTGAAACTTTTCTATGCAGTTTGTGAGTGTTTTATTAGTAGATAAAAGTCCATTATCTTTGGGGACGTATCGTAGAAAACCAGATAAAATAGATTCAGACTATCACAACTCCAGGCAATCATCGTAAATTACTAATAAGTATTTTTTCATTATTACAAATTAATCAGCAAACTAATTTTGTGTTGTTAGATGTGTGGTAGGTGCTTAAAAGAGAAAAACATAATATTCTGATTTATATGCTGCGTCAGAATCACTAACATTGCAGGTTGAAATTTTTAACTTTTAAAACGTATGAAATCATTTACTGCACCGACCCATTTTTATTGCGCCGACCCAAACGCTGGCAATGTTCGTACACTCAACGGTTGGTATGTGTTATCGTTTAGCTTATTTTTTTTGGTAAACTAGTTGCAACAAAAATACATAAAGCATATGTTGATACGCTGCCGCATAGTATTCGCTGGTGGGTTTGTTAGTATTACTATCTTATACACCTAACGCTTAAAACATGTAAAGCCAAAATAGGGATTGCCAATATTGATTGGCAGTCGGCCGACCCTATGGGCATAGCATATGAACTACCTTATGAAGCATGTCCGTCAATCAGTTCAGCAGAAATTTTTACCTTGTTGGTCCTGCTACTCTGGCGGTACGGTGGTGAACAGAATGAAATTACTAAACTCAGTCATTCGAGGAGGTCGACGCAAGGTAATAGAACCATCTAATTCTGTTGGTTTTAGGTAAGGAAAGGTTGGCAAACCTTTGAGGGCATGATAGATGACCTCGTATAACTTGCAGTAAGTTTCTTGTTATAGTGTTATTGTGGTGTTTGTTTACTTCTAAAATGTACTCTTTTAAGTTTATATGTTTGTTTCTTCGAAGCGCGGTGGCGCTCATTTTTGGTTTTAGCTTCAAAATTCTCTTTC